>JABUQX010090863.1:20000-30000 GCA_015478945.1 Trachelipus rathkii | reverse complement strand
TTTTATATATTTATTATATTATATATATATATATATATATATATATTATTATATATATTAATTATATATTATAATAATATATTATTTTTTATATATATTTATATATACTATATATAATATATATATATATTTATTCTTGAAAGGTGGACCCTGGTTTTTTAATAGCAGATAAATGAAAATTAGAAGAAACATTGATTCTTGTTGTTAACAACACTTAAATAATAAGACCGAAAAAGCTGCAAAAAAATTCAAACAAAGTTAATTCAGTCAATGGGATTAAATTTTCAAAAATAGGTAATTGTATATATGAGTAATTTTTTTTTTTCAAATTTTTCAATATTTATATTAAAAATAAAAATCCAAAAATTATTGTCTATTACTTGATATATATACATCTTATATTATATATTATATATCATATATATATATATTATATATATATATATATATACTAAATATATAGTATATTTAATTATTTAATATAGTATATATATATATATATATATATACTTATATTATATTATATTTAGTATTTTCATGTTTTAGGACCAACCAAGCCCACAGGTAACGGTCACCCAATATATATATTTATAATTATATATATTATATATAATATATATATATTATAATATAATACTATATATATATATATATATATATATATATTATAATATATTATTAATTATTAATAAAATATATATTATATATATATATATTATATTATATATATATATTATATATATATATATATATATATATATATATATAATATACTTAATATATATTATAATGTATTATATATAATATTATTATTATATGAAAATATATGTTTTAATTAAAATATTTTAAATAGTATAAATATTAGTTTCATATTGTGAATCGTCTATTTATGCGAATCACACCGTATCGGACACCCTGAGGCCGATATTGCGTATATAGGCGAGCTGTATATATATACAAGAGAGTGGAGTTTAGCTTGTTAACCAGAGTTCGTGACTTTTAATTTTTACTTTTTCTCTCTATAATAGATAGGCTCTCTCGCTACGCCTAGTTTATTTTATATACTTGCTAATTTATAGCAACATCGTATTTTTTAGTCCACTCTCGAATCACATTTTTGAATTAGACTATTGCGATTTAGTATCATTGACCTCGGCGGTATAAGTTTATGTGCGGTTCAAATTGTCAAGCTACTCCAAAGGTCGTACTTGGGCGTTAAATCGAGTAACACCTCACCTCTTACTTGCTTAGGTTCTGGTTTCATGTCGCTAAAACGTAGATTGTTTGCGATTTCCTTGAATTCACATCTTAAACCCTGATAAATTTTATGGAGAGATAATAGGGTAAATAAAAAATTTTTAATCTAAAATGGATATTTTAATTAATTTTTTGTGAAAATAAAAAAAAAAAATAATAATTTAAAATTAAAATGTAATTTAAGCTAATTATAATTCTGATATAAATTAACGTTCCTTTATAATATTATAAGAAAAATTGTATATATTATTACAAGATGTATAAACCTTTATCATATTTAAGTATTAGATATAGTTTAATATATATTTAAATATTATTATATATATAATAAAGTATATAATATAATATAATATATATATAATATATATATATATATATATTATATATATATAATATATATATAATATTACTATAATTAGTTCTTCTTCCCCCGTAGAATTTGAGAAAGGTTTTAAGCCCTTATCAGAGTATAGAGGAATACCTCTCTGGGGTATGCTACTAGTTTGATTAATGATGATTTAGATACTCAGCTATAAATTCTTAACTATCCAATGACTGCATATAAACAAAATTATTTACTCACAAAATTCTAATAATGAGTATTTTGAAATAACGTTCTCCTTATTAGTTAATTAATATAGGAAAATGAGTATTCCAATTTTATCTTAAAAATCTATGGTAATATAATATTAGTATTATACATATAGGCTCACGATTCATTCTATACCTTCTCTAACCGGTGATTTTAAAATTTCACCAATAGGAAAATAAGTTAAATCGCAATTAACCTATCTATGTATAATTCTCTCACTATATTAATATATACCTAATTGGTATTGTTATGAGAATAAATAAGTATAATAATATAAATAGTATAATAATTAAATATATATATATAATAATAAATAATATAATATTTATATTATTTAAAATTCTGCAATATCTTTCAATATTAATTCGAATAAAATATTTCCCTTCAAATTACCTTTCCGCCACACATACTCGCAAATATATGAATCAATCATATTTCTGTTGCAGACCTTTTTGTTTTTTAGTTTTACATTTAGAATCACTCCACTGTGCTCTCAAATATTCTGAGTATAGTGCTCCAGGTGTCCTTTAATTGTATTCTCATCCAAAGTTTTTGTAGTCAGAAAAGTAGAATTTCTGTTCAACCTTTCATGATTAGAGCTCGTGTGAGTATGTGAAATTAAATAAGTAGTATGGAACCATGAAAGAGAAAACTTTTAGCTGGCGTGAATAATACGCGTTTCATACAATTGTTCCATTTTTAAAAAATGATTAGAGAGTTTGCTGTTCATAGATATGGCACTATAAGAAGTGTATAGATACACGTCAATAAATGTGGAGTTATATACTTCTTGTAGTAAATTCATAAATTAATTATAATTCTATTTCAACTATTATTTGATAATTAGATTCTCTAATAAATAATTTAGTTACACGTGTAAGTGTTTTCTCTGTTGCTAAGATCTCTCAAAGGTTATGGGATACTCACATCAAAAAACGCTCTCATTTCACAGACATAATTACATCTTTTTTATAATTAATAATATCTCTCACCGTCGTTGTAGTGTATAAAGCACAACTTGCATAATCGATAATCGCTGTTTCTTATGAATACTCCTATCTCATTTTCTGAATACGTACATTTGGTTCACATATGATAATTTCTCTGTACTTAGTGTGTATAGTCGCATCTTTTGTGTATAAGTCATCTCTCTCTCGATATGTGTGAAATTATAAATAGAGACGGCTCGATCTTACCTAGAGGGACTGATTTATATTTGTTGATTGTTTGAAATGTTGATTAAGATGTTATTTTAAACTATTAAGTTAATATACATGTTAATAATCGTTAGTAAATTTAGTATATCTTGACTATTGCGTCTGGAGATCTCTAGTATATTAAGATTAATACTAATCATAGTTTTGAAATAATTTTCACTGTCAACATTTTAATGGATAATCGTATCAACCACTAATTTAGAATGAACGCAAATGAAAACATATAGAGACCGCTTTAGTATCCTCAGCTCAAGACAGAATCTTTATCACTATCTTAAATGTTGGTCTCCTTATTCTCGCAATATATATAGTTTAGACATTTTCTTATGAGTTCTCTCAGGTTAGATGCACTCGTATTATTATTTATAAGATTATGCTGTATAATCTTCTGTCGATTTTTTCTCTTAGAGAGGAGGCTCTTTTATGTTATTAGTATTCAAAAATCTATAGATACCTACAATCTTTTAACATATAACAAAACTCCATATCTAAATATATATATCATCCTCTCTATTAAAATTTATCACCCTCGCTTTAAAATCACCTTACCAATAACAGAGATATCATTGTGACACGTTCAGATAAAGAACCAACATTGTCATTCTTTAAAACTACCTAATGAGCCGACTATATTACCTCATAAATTAGCATTATACAACTATACTAACTTTAAATTCTAGATATCACTACACCGTCTCAAACCCTAATCCTTGTATATTAAATTCTCCACTAAAATAAATCAGATTCATCCTCATTCTCCTAAACTAGACAATCCCTGCTATTAAGGGTCCATTCTTTCTGATTTTCTACTCACTCCAAAATGATCTCTAAAAATCACAACTTATCCCATTGAATATTTATGAAATTTTATGCGTTTTTATCCATATAAACTCACATAAACCTAATCTTCACTTAGACCCATTCATTTCTAATTACTGATCTCCACCACTATATAACCTCTTCATAAGTACTTTATATGTACCCTACAATTGAAACCCTATTTCTTATCAGACTTCATACCGATTTACTAACTTCACATTTTTATCCAACACTGAAGACTATATGATACAAAACCAAAACATATCAACCCCTCTTACTTAACCATCTTCCTTAGTTTGATTAGTCTGATTTCTTCTCTTCATACTTATCTGTCCCTGTTCATCCCACCCTCTCGCTCCTGAACGTTTCTTAATTAATGAAACTATTTCAACTTATATTCATTACCCTTTCCTCTCTCATTGAAATAACTTGCAACCTTACCCGGTGAACAGTGAATGATTCGTTTGAATATATATATTTAATTTATTATTTCTTATTAAACAAAACTCCGGTTCTTATTACATGGGCTCCTCCTCCATCTGCGTTCTCTTGAGTGTAGCTTCTTGCAACTTAATTTCTTCATGGAACTCATTGAATACTACCACCATCCTCCCTCACCCCTCTCTCAGGTACTAAAATGGTAGATGTATATCTTCGTGTGTATAGTTTTCATTGCCATATGGTAGTATCGCGCTGAAAACTAAAAACATATTCTTTTAAATTCATAAAAAACTTAAAATCCAAACCTCATTCTCAATAAATCTCACTTCTATATGCACATAGAGTCCGATTGATATACCATCTTATAAAAAAACATTGATTTAGGAAAAAACTAAATACCAATTGCCTCTCTTCCTAAAATAATATATATATGAACTTGACTCCATCCTTCACAAATATCATAAATACACAATTACTCTATCTTAATTTACTATTTACATGTAAACATAAGCCAGACAACTTTATAGAACATAGGCTATCTACTCATCTAAGTTTATCCTCAAATATAGGAGACTATATAAAACTATTAGTGCACTCCCTCTTCGTCGTTTCTCTTTTCCACGTTGCTTTTACGTTACGCATATTATACTCTCCTTCCTACTTCAACCTTGAAATTACTCTATTATTTTCTTATTACCTCAATTTCAAAAAAAAACTTTCTTATATCCTTCTCACATCATCAATTAAGGCTTTAAAAAAGGGCAAACAGTAAACTACAATACTCAATCCTTCCTATTAATCATTATCCGCTCCTTAATAATTCTAAACTATCTTTTATCCTTCCTCTAATTTACTCTACAATTTCCTTCTCTTAATCTACTAAAATTATCTTTCGCAAAACTTAACGATTCACTTCCTCCATAATATCCATATCCTCTTATAAAAAACCCTTAAACCACACATTCATCAACCTGGCCCTCCTACTGAACTATCCCAATGTGTATACAAAAATTCCCTGTAAAGATTGGCAACCTACCTTTATTACATTTGGTGAGAAAACCCATGGCCCTTATACGCCGCACTATACCAACACAAATAATAATGACCTTCTACTTAATGACAGATCCAAATTTTCTTACCTTGACATATCCATCGCTAATTACTTTAATTAATTTATTATTCCATTAAACATTAACCGAAAATGACACCTATTTTACATGTACAAAATTTACAAAAACGAAAACTCATTAAATGAATGCCTTTTTGCTATTAATTAACTAATTCAAATAATTTCAATAAACAAATAGGCGAGATTATAACATTGACACAATACAAAATAATATTCTTAGCACACACATCCTAAATTTTTTAAAAAAAATTTTATATTATCCAAATTTTGAATATCTTATAAATAACATAATTAATTATTGCTGATTTTCTAAATGATTTAGTTGTATTATAGACTCGTGAGATATGCTTACCTACTTGTAAACGCGCTGTTTAGCGCTGTATGAGGAGAGCGTGAGAGCTGCCCGTGGTGAATATGTATACCTCGGTGTGAGCGAGGTGAACTGGGCTGAGAAATTTATCATTAATAATGTTTCAGAATTACTGTAAAGACTGGTATATTTTTCCTAATTGATTCCTTCCTATCTTACCAACAAGGCCCTCCTAATTTAATAATTTGCACTGCGATTACTGCTTTTAACGGATATGCGTATTACGGATGCTAAGTAATGCGGATGTTTACTCTTTTGGAAGTTTTTTGATATAAAAAGTTATATAATATATAATTATATATATATTATATTAATTATATATATATATATATTATATATATATATTAATAATATATATTATATTTATATATTATATATATTATTATAATTAAATATAATATATATATATATATATAATATATATATTAATTATTTAATTAATATTAATATATTTAATATATATAAATATTTTATTAAATATATAGTTAATAAATAACTATAAAGATAGCAAAGTTGTTTTATTTTAGTACAGGACGTTCTCGTGAACGTTACGTTTATCTCACTTCATTCACTTCGTAATTCATGGTCATAAAAATACTGAATTGATATATGATGTGTGAACTAGTAACGTTCATATCGAATATCGGTCCTTATAGCTTAAATATGAAAAAAACTTTTGCGTTATACTTTTTGGGTTTTTGAACTAATAACTCTGACACGATTTATGATGTTGTAATATATATATATTATATAAATTTATATATATATATATTATATATAATATATATATTATATATTATTATATATATATATATATATATATTAATTATAATATATAATATATATATATATATTAATTAATATATATATAGTATATATATTATATATATATATTTATATATATATATATTATATATATATTAATATATTATATAATAGTATATATATATTAATTATTATATATTATATATATAATATTATATATATATTTTATTGTAGACATGACAGAACTAATGTATATTATATAATATTAATATATTATAATTAATAATATTATATATATTTATACTATATTATATATATATTATATATTATTAAATATATATATATATATATATATATATATATATTATATATATTATATATTATATATATATATATATATATATATTAAACGAATTCTTTTAAATGTTGTAAAAATAGTAAGTAAGGTAATAAATTAGAGCTTTATAAACTTATCAATTAAACAATTTTTAAAATTAAAATTAAACTTTTATACAAAAATCTATTATATTTAAATTTATATTTTTAATAAATAATATTATTATTATTATTATTATTATTATTATATTTAATTATATTAATTTAATTATTTATTATTATTATTATTATTATTGATTATTATATTTATTAATTATTATTTCTCCAGTGATAATTGTCAAATATTTAAGTTATACAGGTAATTATAAATATATTTATATTTTTATATTTATATATATTGATAAAAATTCGTATAATTATGAACTCTTCTTTCACACGTGGTGGAGAACAAGATTATGACTCTTGTACAGTGTGACAGAACAATAGGTGCTAAAAATAAAAATAAATAAGAAAAGAGAAATTGTCTCACCTTGTGTCGTATTCCAGCTATAACTCTCAAGAATCTCGCCCTATATGCGAATACGAGATTCTATCGCATATCTCATAAAGAGGCTATCTTGCGTGTTGTGGGTGAGTGTGCATAAGCTGAGGTTGTCTCCCTCCACCAATATTCATCTAAGTTCACATCAGTGCTGACATCAATTACTCTATCTATAATTCTATTCCTGCTAACAAATGTCTCTTTACTGATATAGCTCTGGATTACACACGTCCCTGCAATCGTCATTAATTAGTCCTCCAAACGAGCTAATTTTTCAGTCTCCTCCATATCGCGTACCATCGTTTACAGTTGTGACCGATCGTCATTTCTATATCGGACTGTGGAGAAGTGGGAGCTGTTCCCTGTCTTATGCTGACCGTTCGTGTCTCTTGGTTCTTCTTTCCTTCGCCTCTCTCTTACACCTTCACTCTCTTCAATTACATCCTCTCCCCCATCGGTCTCGTTACCATATCCTGTGCTTTCTGCCACCCTAATTCTTCCTACCTCTACATACATCCCGCTCACTCGCAGGTGCTTACTACACAGACGCCTCGAGATGCCTGAAATTACAATTGAGTTCTAACTATTACCCTCATTTGTTCATATTTTATCTATGTATCAAAATTGAGGTATACTGCTCTTACAGTACTGCCATACTGCTCAATCCTACTCGTATTTTACCTTTGTCAGCACCCTATCTCACTATCTCTTCCAAGTGCTTCCTATATTTATATTTTAATCTCATATTACCACATTTTAATCTCTCATTAAACTGAGTATCATACCTATCCACTATATTTACAACTTCTCTCCTACGTCCCTGCTCACTACCAATTAATTTCTGTTATTTCTCATATTCAATATTCAATTCACTGTTACTTACACTATTCACTATTTTTACTAGCGAAAACATACTGACTACCATTATATTATGCTTATCAATACTCACTTACTCACTATAATACTACTACTACGCTCCAACACGCTCCACATAATCATCTATGTGACATATATTATATATATATAATATATATTAACCTCATTAATGAGTCTCCATCTACTTTATATACAGTGACGCTGCTCTTGATAACATTATGACTATCTGGGCTGCGTCGAGAAGTAGCGTCATGAAAAGGACTCATGAATCTCTAGGCGACGCACACTTACTCACTAGCCTATTAACTCCATATTATTTTTAACCCATACTCATCCCTACGTATTTAATTAATTCCTATTACTTATCATATATAATATTACTATTATATGCTATCACGTATTAATGTAACTTCTTAACTGCTTTATATCTCACAAGTCTATGCCTACCTAACTTCATTATATACTCACCTATCTTCCAATAACTCTCCCACTAGACTTATCTTCATAGGTACAGATCTCACAAATCCTTCTAAAATTCTTATTGAAGTGATAATATGCCTTTCATTTTTGTATATAATTTCTAGTTCACTCAATCAATTCTCTCTGGTATACAATATAACAGCATATACTCTCTATATTATTCTTGTCTGTGTGTAGCTATATAATATTTCACTCATATATTTTTTTCTTTATATCTGCAACTATCCAACTCTGCATGGCATTCGCACTACTGAAATCACATTCGATGTTCATTAAAAGTCTCATCTCTCAAATTCCTTTATAAAAATATAAAAATTGACTTACTACCGTGTATCCTATGTTTAAATGAATTTCGCAACCACACTATAATATATAATTGCAGTAAAAATGTCATTGTTCCTCGTGCATTATCTCAGGCATTTTAGCCTGCTCTAATATCTGCGTCATCTCTCTCTCTCTCTCTCATCATCTCTTCTACTCTCTCTATACTTTGCTCTTCTCTCTAACTCTCTTCTCGTGCTCTCACTCTTCTCTCTCTCTCATCTCCCATACCTCCTCTCATATCACATGGTTCTGTCTCTTATCTTGATATTGCTATTTACGACATGCATGACATATATACAGAGACTGCGTACATGCGTCATACTCTCTCATACTCTCTCTCTATTCATCCCTCAACAGGAGTTTTTACGCTCATCTAAATTTTCTATTATAATACGCTCTCACTACTCAAAATTCTCCCTCAGTTTATATTATCCTCCTATACCTCTTCTGCCTCCACGTAATTTTCTTCTACTCCTCTTTTTCTACCCTCCTCTTATCACGTTAACTACTTATGACATCTTACCACATCACCAACTCATCAAAGTACTCTATACACCTTTTGTTTTTTTCCTCCGAGCTTTTCTCAAAATGTTTCTCTATTTTGGTCTTTGATAAATAAATATATATACTAATAACTTATATACTACTCTTACGCTCCTCCTATAACGTTCTATAGCCTAATATCTCAACAACTCTTTGCTAATTTGTGCGCCTTTTTTCACTCATATTTATTCACTCAATATTGCTAATTTCTCAGTTCACTCTGGAAACATTATATCTACCACAAGCACACTTCTTCCTCTCTCCCCCCTCTTATCGCATCGTCCGCAGATCTAAATTTACTATGCCTTCA
>JABUQX010090863.1:0-15000 GCA_015478945.1 Trachelipus rathkii | reverse complement strand
TTTAGAATAATATTATAAATCATATTTATATTCTTAGATATATAATTACCGACATATGATATGCTTCTTTTCAGTTTATGTCAAATGAATATTACTATATATATATATTATATATCTATATTATATTATGTTTATATATTATATATATATATATATATATTATATATTTTATTTATATATATATATATATATATATAATATATATTTAATATTATATATATATATATTATATATATTATATATATTAAATGATAGTATTTATTCTTCGTCAATAGGTTATTTATATGAGCGGATAATAGTTATATAAGTGTAAGACAAAACCTTTTACTCTCGTCATAATCTCGTAGTTGTAAATTTCTCTTTGGACCAGTGTTAGAATCTTTATGCGCCTAGAAGTACGATCCTCTGGAGAGCTCTGGGAAACAAATTTTGAGTCGGCTTAATGGCGGACATAGGGACTATGCTAAAGTTCACTTACTGCGATAAAAGGCCGCGAAAAACCCATAACCTCGTATACAGCGTATAATTACTCACTTGTTACAATTATACTTGGCCCCCGGTTCGGGGGGAAAGGCCCGCCCCCGGGGTTTATACGGCAAGTGTTGTGATCAGGAAACTCGATGTTAGCGCTCTAGAGTAGTCGTCTTGAGGAAATCCCAAGAGTCTCTCTCAGTTCCTTGTGACACGCTAGAAAGTGAGAAAAAACGCTATGACTTCGCGCTCACTAGTCTGACAGGGTGAGCATGTTAAATCGTCACATAAACCTGAAGAAGTTAATGGTACCAATTTAATATATTATTATATATACTATATTATATATATATATATATAATATATATATATTGATATATATATATATATATATTATATATATATATATATTATATTATATATATATTATATAAATTAATATATATATATATATATATATATATAATATAGTATATATATTAATATATCATATATATTATATAATATATATAATTATTATGTGAAATGTCAGATGCAACCACCTATAAATTATACGACGAGCACATATATATATATATAATGATATATAATATATATATAAGATATATATATATTATAATATATATATAATATATAATATAGATATATATATATATATATATTTTAATAATATATATATTATTATATATTATATTATATATAAATATATATAATAATATATATGATTAATATTTATAATATTATATATATATTATAGTATATTCAGAAGGTGCGAATACTCCTTAATCACTGTATGTTATGCTTCGTGCTTTAGCACGAGTAACATTATGAGAACGATCGACACGAATCATAATGTTACGATAAATTTCTTATTTTTTTTGCGAAAATTATCAAATGAATGAAAAACATATATGAAAAAACAATTATGTAAATTTATACAAAAGTGTAAGAATTCGCAGGTAAATAATGCTATTTTTCAATTATCTAAAAAAGGTGACTGTCGTGCTCGAATTAAATAGCGGAGATTGTTGGTCTGCGAATTAGAGTATAAAATTTTACATTGTTAACTTTGGCATCTTTTAGTTATATTCTTCTTTATTGTTTATAAATAAGGAAAGGGGAGATTTTTATTTTAATCATATATATATATATATAATTTATTATATATATATATATATATATATATATATATATATATATATAATATATATATATATATAATTATTATATATAATATATATATATATATATTATAATTTTTTAATATAGTCGGTCTCTTAATAGCCTCCGAAAGCCACATGCATTATATGTAAACAAAAAACGCTTAACAGCTACAGGAAAACTCAATTAAATAATATGTTATTAATCAGGCGGATCAAATTTAAAAAAAAAAAATTAACGCTTTTAATATTGAAAATTTTAAAAATTGTTAAAAAATGTTGGAAAATCTGTGTGTATAGATTAATTACCGTTTTTTGAGAATACGAATGAGTCTCGAAGTACTTCGAGGACGCCGCCGCAAAGGTGCCAATATGTTGAATTTTATTTCTTTTTTAACTAAATGATTACCCCACGTGATATATATTACGTAGTAAACAACAAAGTGAATGGACAGATGTTGGGGTTTCTCGGTGGTTAACCTACGAGATAATACGTTACAGTGCACTCTGTCCCTTCACTGTCCGTAGCTCGAACCCCCTCCTTAAAAAGTGGAAATAATTAAAGAAAAAATTAACTTTTCTCCAGAGCAAAATAAATAACTATTTTTAGCATAATTCTATACAATGCTTCTCTGCACTAAAGCAGAAAATGGAATGTTGAGTGAGAGCGTTTACGCTCATGTGCAAGGTTTATTGAGATGTGCGTACTTCAGACATAAAGATTAATAAATATCTAAATATTTAAGGTTTCGTTATATTAATAATATTATTAGAAATTATAATATTTGTTTGTTATTTTTTTTTAAAGTTTATCGATGAAATTGCTTGTTAAAAATAAAAATTAATGTTATTTATTTTCCTGTAGCTTATGTATAATTATTTTTAGTTACATGCATGATGCTTTCGGGAGTCTGCCTGGCCCATATATATATATATATATATATATATATATATATAATTTAATATATATTTAATATATATAATATATATATATATATAATATTAAATTATAAATATATTATATATATATATATATTAATTAATATTTAATATATCATATATATATATATATATATATATATATAAAATTATTATATTTATATAATATATTATATTTATAATAAAATCCAAAAGTAATTAAGGCTAAAGGTTCGGCAGAGACCCTAACTATATATATAATATATTAGGTACTCATAAAGTACTAAATTTATTCTCTCATTTAACCTTTTCTTCATACAGACTTTTATTTTTTTTAAAATAGTAATTAATTTACGTTATTTGTCTGGTTTATATCTTATTTAGATTGTTATTAGGTCTATTATTTTACATTAATACTTTCATTTCCTTTTTATCTTTTAAATTTACATTCTCAAAAAGGTAAAAAATGAAACAAATCGTAGTAATGATAAAGGAATTATAATAATTAAAATTATCCTCATTAGCTATTTATAAAAATAAAGTAATACTTATGAGTATATTGTGTAGTTCAATTATAGAATTATAATAGTAATAGATCCTGCTTAAGTAGTAATTTTAATTTTAAAAGATAATATTTGGATGTTACTATATATTTTTGGTAAGCCTCACTCACCTTTCTCCCCTCCCCCCCATCCCTTTCCCACTATAGCTTATTAACTAGGAAGTATATAATATCTTTAATAGAGGTCCTATAATATTATATATTATATATATTATAAAATATTATATATATGTAAAGTATTATAAAAATATTAAGTTGATTGTGCAGTTTAAATTCTTTAAGGACGACATTTAATAGATATATTTTTTTGAATAATTATAAATGAATTGATTTATTAAGGAAATATTCCAAGTCTCTTTTTATCAATTTATAAATTATATTTTCATTATTTCAATATTATTAATCTAAATTTAAACTTACTGTCTGAAAACTCCGAGACAGTTTCCTTCCTCACTAATTACATGAACTCAAATACAAAAATTCTTTGAATTGTGTTCTTTAATAAATCTTTTCAATTTAAAGTTGATATATTTTAATAGTTCACCAAATCTTTTGAAAAAAAATTAATCTATATATTGCTAATTGTTTAGAAAAAACCTGAAAAGAACTAATATTTGTGTTGACCTAACCAAGTCTTATTCACTAAATTTAATGTTTAAACCTAATCTACAGACACTAGACAGACAAACTTACCTTAACTACTCTAGAAATGTGACTTAATTTAAAAATAAAAACTAGTAAATGTGCTACAATTCCATTTCGAGGACAAGTTAATGGTGAGAGTAACTATCCCTTACATTTAATAATAGGGCTGGTTTCTTATTTGCAGTAAATACTAACATCAAAATATATGTGTTTGTGTGGTGTGCATATACTTTTAAAAAGTATATATATATATATTAATTAATATTATATATAATTTAATATATTAATATATATATTATAATATTTATTAAATATTAATATAATTATATATATATATTATATTATATATATATATTAATAAATATTAAAATATAGAATTAGCTTTGGATTGATTGTAGGTAATTCATTAGAGTACAGTCTTTAGTTGACATTTTTAATTAATAATAATTTAGAAACTTATATATATATATTAATATATACAGTATGCAAAAATGAAATATTTCAAGTAACATAAATGTCTTCCTATCTATACTCCAGCTTCTGAACGAGCCACGTATGCCGTTCAACTGTTTATATAATATATATATTTATATATATATATAATATTTATAATATATATATATATATATATAATTATATTATATAATTAATAATAATTAATATAGTATATTATATAAATATATATATATATTAATATATTATATATATAATATATATATATAGATATATATATATTATATATTAAATATTATAATTATATATATATATATATTAATATAATATATATATATATATATATAATATAATTAAATATATAATAATATAATATATTAGTATTAAATTATCATTTGACTCAAAAAAAATAAATACTCTTAAAGTAAGTTCTTTCGAAACTCAAATTTATATTCTCCTCAGGCCTTTTTAAAGATCTAAAAAAGTAAAAGTAGCTTAGATATATGCTAAAATGCATAAGAGGAAAACCAGACTTGCACTTATATAATTTTAAGTCAATATATACTCAATTTTTATTTTACACTTATTATTAATATTTACCAATGATTACTAATTAATATATTTTATTGTTACATAATAATGTCTAGATATGGTATGTTTAAGTTTAATGAGTTTATAAATATATAATATTAATATATATTATTTAATATTTATTATATATATAATATATTATATATATTAATATTATATATATATATTATATAGTATATATATATATATATATATATATATATTATATATAATATATATATTTATATATATATATATATATATATATATATATATATATTAATATATATATATATATATCATATCAAATATAGATGTTCATTATATATTAATTATTAAAGTTTCTGTGATTTAACAAAAATATAATTAACTATGTTAACTACCTGATACGGTGTAAAAATCGTTTTTTCCATTCTGAGTTGACGTATAATTCGACATTTCTCTCTCTAAAAATTACGCTCATCGGTGTGCGCGAGGTAAAGACAAGATATCGTATGAAAATAAAGTCTATTATTTTGTATTCCTTTCACTAATGATTAACTATGATGATTTAGATATACTAATTGTATTATATATATTTATATTTTGCTAGTTACGCGTAGTTATAGCGGAATAATGGAACTCACATTGAATAGGAAATAGAGTTAAGTATGCTTACAAGATTCTGTTCCCTTTTTTTTATTTTTCTTTTCTCTATACAATATTTGATGTATTTTACGAGTGTGATAGATAGAGTTAAAGGATATCTATTAATTTTAGTATGTATAGTGATTATATAATGGGCGCGCATTAATAACTAAGTGATTTTTACATAATATGGTATTCCCACTTATTACAATATTTGAGATATTATAATGACCTTGTATGGAACCCATATTATTACTGAGGTACGTTCGTGGGATGATTAATGCTTGTTATATTTATGGGCTTTATAATAATTTGCATAATTATTTAATTTTTTTTACTTCTAATTTATATAATAAAGGCGTTTAAATCTATTATTTGTATATATACATCATTAATTTGGAAAAATAACAATTTGGCTTTTTGTAATACTGCTATAATATATAAGGTAAGTAATTTTATTCCTGTAGATGACTGTTATGAAATAATCAGTAAAATATATATAGATATAATTAAAACTTTGAACGAATTCAGTAGAACATCAAAAAATATATATTATTATATATTTATTATTAATTTAATATTAATTTATTAATTTTATTTAATTATTATTATTTAATATTTATTATATATTATTATTATTATTATATTATATTATTAATTATTATAATTATATATTATTTATATTAATTATTATTTTATTTGTTATTATTTGAAACAATTATAGATTATAAAGTTGCTTGTGATGAGTAAGATGGTTATATATAAAATATTAATATAAATTAATATAAGATTTACTTACACATCCACACACACACACACTACACACACACATCAAACACATACATCAATACACACACATCAATCACACACACCAACACACATACACATATACCACACACACACACATCACACAAACAAACCTACAACACACACACACCACACTACACAACACACATACACACACACACCACACACACACAACACACTACACACACACATACTACTACTCTAACAACACACACAACACACACTACTACCACACACACATACACTAACATACCCTAAAACAGGGCACTGACATATACCTTACACAGTTACTGTACTCTACAACTAGCACACTAATACATCAACTAACACAACACACAACACTACTCACACACACACACACACAACAACCAGACACACAACACAACACACACACACAAGCGACTACAACAACACACCACACACTTACACACTAACACACATACACCACACACACACAACACACACCACACACCACACAACACACACACACACACACACACAAACATAATATATATTAATATATAATATAATTAATTAAATATATTATATTAGTATATATATATATATATATATATATATATATATTATAATATATATTAATATTAATATAATATATATTTAAAACTTTATATATAAATATATTTAAATATATAAATAGTGAATATATTATACATTATTAACAATATATATATTAACGTGTTGCTGTATCAATGTGTATGTAATTACTCTATGTGTAGTAATATAATTATGTACGTGGTAAAGTTCTACGTAGCATGATTAAGGCGTTAATGGAGAAGCAGTTTCCTTTAGTTTACCTAGCTAGATATTTTTTTAAATATTTTTTATTATGTATGTTGTGACCAAGTTAAGTTGGATAAGTTTTGATGCTTGTTCATTTCTAATTTTACTTGAAATCTCTCTATATATTTGAAATAATTTCTTGAGCAGTTATTTCGTTTTTTGCATTTTTCTCTACTTTCTTATGTAACACCTTAATCCAAATTTATGATTTCTTAACACAGACGTAAAAGATTAGGTTATATATAGCGTGGCTTTTAGTATGTTCTCTATTTTCCAACTATTTATTAAGATGTTCGTTAAACCATTTTGGCTGTCAACATTTTCTTTTTGTTGTAAATTTTATAAAGATCCAGTATTGCTTATGATATCTAACTTATCGTTTTAGAGTTCTAAAAACCAGTTAAGATAGAGATTTCTAGTAGTATTAAAATTAAGACGATTGTAAATGAAACCATTAAATAAATAATTAGAATTTGTTGAGGAAAACCGCTGATAAAAGTAAAGATTAATTCGTAATGATGACTCTAAAAGTAAAGACGTACTGTAACCAACAAAGGAGATTTGCAGTGAGTACTAAAAATGTAGAGATGCATGTTCAGTGAGTGTGTTTCTCTTATTTGATTCAACTACATATTCTTTATCCACACATGGGGGGGAGGGGAGGGGGTTCGTTGTTCAGTTTCCTCAGAGAACCATGTGGAACTAGTTTTAACGAGGGCTCGCAATTTGCTTACCATTTTTTTTTTGTTTTCTGTTGAGAAAATTCAGAAAATGTTATGATATGAATAAGCAGCATAACTCAAAAATATTGAGATGCTAATAACAACATACTGTTCTATATATTCGGAATAACACACAGCGTAGTTAAATTAATTAAGTCACGTTTTAACACGAATCCGAGATAAATATTTTTGTTCTAAGCAAACTACCATGGCAATTGAGTTACCAGAAAAAACTGAATCTATACCTAATCCAATGGATCTAAACTAATCTAATTGCACAACATAAAAATTCCATATCTTTATGAATATTTCAACATAGTGAAATTTCGGGTGATATTTGGAACTTGCCCTTGAAGACGAATGATCCAATCACTTAAAAAAAAAAAATGTAGAAATTAGAGATAGTTATAAGAGTTACTAGAAATAAGTACATCTCTACACTATAAATAACAAACGTATTGAATAAAAAAACTTAAAAACTAAATGAAAATACTGAAACAGTAACATTTAGCAAAAATTTATAACAATATACTATTAGAGTATAAGTGTAAATCAAGCTATGGAGGCCTAAGTTGAAAGTGGCTATGCAAACAGTTCAACAACAATGTGTACATCATTTAAAATAAATCTAACTATAGCTTTGAATAATCTATTTGCAACACTTATACTTCAATCAGTAATATTAATTATATGATAAAAACATTCAAGCAAGAAACAAGAGCGTAAAAGTTCAAATCTCTAAATTGAGGCACAACTATATTTGGAGTATTATCTGATTAACTAAATATAACCATAGCTTTCCACACTTCACACTGTTTTAGAGAGAGGTGTGCTACGTAACAAGTAGCGAATGATGGCAACATTCGTACAAGCTCTAATCTTTGCTTTTGAGCTTTTTCGTCGCTTTCTTTCAAATAATAAAAGCACTCCTTATGCGTAACTGCACCTGGAATATTAACAGCGTGTTAATAACGTCGTAGTACACACCACATAAAGACATCTGTGACAAAATATAATTACAGATAAATACTCGTCATATGCAATACCACTTTGTTTAACTTGTGAGTGCATAAACTGGAGATGACAAACGCAGTGAAAAAATTCCGAAGAGTTTAGAATCATTATGTAACAAAGAAACGCAGCTTTACACCACTCTCATACATTACATAAGCTTACTAATCGCGTGGTAACCTATGAATCTATGAAGTAAAATATTGTTTTGCTAAAACTAGACAGACACCTCAACACAACACACGCTAGCAATCTATACGTAACTTGAAACTCTGTGTTAACTATTGGTGAACAAACAGTTCCACTGGGTTTTTATATACTAAAATCGTTGAATTCATTATTTTCTCACAAATAAATGTAAGTTTTTCACTTAATAATAGAACTATTATTCTCAATAGCTTTCCACTTATCACTATGACAACATGAGCAGAAAGTAGAATAGATCGAGTATAGAGTGGCACAAAGCTGAAAAAACACATCATATAAGCGCGCGGTGAATAATAAGTCCATACTCAATTTAACATTAACAAAGATAATGCCATCATTCCAAATTCCCGCGGACACCTGGTAAAATTCCTATACAAATTTATGTATTTAAACGTTTATATCATACAAAAGTAAACTCTTGTGTATTTACAAAACTTTCTTCTTTACTAAGTCTATCTTCTTTCACTGTTCCACAAAACTAAAGCCGCGACTTTCTAACACCTTCAGAAAAGTAATCAACATTAATGTTCGTGTAATCATATAATAACAGTTTATTTACATTGAGACACAAATTGTGAACCAAACAAGACAAAACATCTTATGCTAAAGAGTTAATCGTGTCATAAACCTCATTTAGGCGTACACCCATATCTCTATATATGACTTCTGATGCGAAAAGATGTATACTTCTACGAATTGAATACACAAGAGTTTGGATTTAATACACTGATACTTCATCCATTCTCATTATAGAGCTTATACCGATTCTTCTTAACTATCCATCATTTAATAACTATCGAATCTCGTACCAATAACTAAATATGAAAATAATGACATTATATCATTCGCTTTTTAAAAACAATTACATCAACTGACAGTAAATAACCATAATCGTCCCTCATATTACTTTTAGTACCCTCTGGCTAGGAATAACATAAGCAATGTAGCAGTCGCTATTCGGTTTACATTATAAATTAATATTATAAATGCACATCGATTGGGAATAACATTATGATAATAATTAAATAACCTCGATATAGAAGATATCAATACAATCAAAGCGTAAGTTAAAAGTAAATTTTTTATAAGGTTTTTTTATAAGTGGGAAAGAGTCAACCGTATATATATATACGTATCATTAACACAGCGAAAAAACTATTATAACTATAATATATATATTATATATATAACTATATTATAATTATATATATATATATATACATATATAATAATTTGTTTTATATATAATAAATATTATTATATATATTATATATTATAATATATAATATATTGATATATAGTATATATATATATAGATATAGTATCTAACTGAATAGTAAAATTAGTGTTATAACATTATCACTTAAATATGTAATGAGATTCTTTCTTTACATTCACTAAAACCAATATCAGTTAAATGAAAAGTAAACCTAAAATACATAACGATATCGAATGAACACATCATCATTGATATCAGAGCCATAAGGAGTTATTGAGTTGTGTGTGTTTGATAAGATATCGAAGTCACATGGTATAAAATGACAACAAACAAACAACTTGAGAGCAACGATAGCGGGATACTATCGGAACTAATAACGATAAATGATAACAGGGGTGATAAGTAGACTATTAGGTTAATTTCCTTTGGTGGTGGTAATACTAACGGTCAAGTTGAGAGTTAGTGGCTGGGTAATTGCGTGATACCATAACATATGTGGCTTGAATTGAGCAGGCATAATAAAGTATCAGTAAAGAGACTTGAACTATTTAAGAGATTACAGAAGAAGCTAAAAATGAATAGATAGATTGAGGCAAAGGCGCGAAACGATACAATAAGACAGACGAGGTTTTGTGAGAGGGTAATGGTTAATGGCCCACTGGGCCAGCTATAGAGACCCAACAAGTGAAATCAAAGCTAGTTACATATACCAAAATTCAAAAGTTCCACACTTAACACACCTGTAAAGTAACTGAGGATGTGAGCAGTAGCATAGACGTAACCTACTAACGTGCATTCCCGGTGAAAAAAAGCTCTTTTATTAGCCGTATTTAATTATTACTCTCCCTTAGCATATATCTGAGACCCCTTAATTTTTCTACATGTTGTGAACACAAAGGTTATAAATATTTAGCAAGAATTTAGATCGAGCTCGAGAGTCACTTTGTTTAATTATCATGACAGAGCAGTTGAAAGTATGCCTAGCGCAACAAAGTTCTTCTCCGCCTATGAGGCGATTCATAAAAGGCTTACTATCATTCATTCTATATATTTCTGTTGTTCTGGGTGCCTGGTTAACCACTTTTCAATCCCCGGTGTTGGGGCAATGTGAGTGATGAATCATAAAAATTATATCTCTATAATATATTAATATATTTATAATAATAATATTATATATATAATATATATATATATATATATATATATATAATATATATATATAAATATATATATATATATTATAATAAAAAGAATAATAAACTCATAGTAACTATAATTGATCATAAGTATTATAAGTAAAATATAATATAATTAGTATATCAATAGTACAAAATACCAAAACACAATAATAATAAAGAGATTTAAGTTGAACCTGGTTTTGCAATGCTTCTTTTATCATCTTATAATTGTGCCAACACGAAGATCCCTGATTGAGCTTTCAGTAAGAAGCGAACTACTGGCTTTATCTTTTTTGAATTTGGAATATTACCTTCACATCCAGTCGAAATTAAGAGTTGTTGTTTCCATCACCTCTTTGCGCGAAACCCAATCTTTATAATCAACAATATGTTTTATAAAAGGAAAGGTAAATTAATTAGTAATTAAAATATTACTATTCATTGACGACTGATGGGAAAGTTTCCATTTTAGAATGGTAATTTGCGAAAGATTTTGGGAAATTTTTTAAAATTTCGTTTGATTTACATTCAAATTGTTCAGCAAAGGCGTAATTGACTGAGTTCTAAAACTTAATTTAAGCGTTTCTGTACTTTAGGTAGTGCCAATTCTAAAGTGCTAATTTTTGAGTACAATAATATTAAAACATTGTCACGACCTTTAAAATGTATTATGTAAAATTCTTAGTGAGGGTTAGTTAAACTCTAAATTTAAAAAAAAAAAAAAATACCATTCTTACGTGCTTTATCCCTATGCAGAGGGGTAAAGTGGGACCACGGAATCGAACTTTAAGCGCTATCCAAACCAGTCGCCCGACGTGTTCGCAGTAAGATTTAAATTTGCAATAATATTTTAGTGTTCAAATTTTTGGATTGAATAGAATTCGAGCGAGTTGCTAACTTTTAGTAAAGAACTTTGTCTGCACACCCAATGCATTTTAGTCGGTTAAACAAAAAAAAAAAAAAAAAAAAAAAAAAAAAAAAAAAAAAAAAAAAAAAAAAAAATTTAAAAATATTTAATTTTTTTTTTTTAAAATAAAAGAAAAAAAAAATAATTTACATTTTTTGTGGAATTGAAGAATACATTTTAAAGTCCCCCGAAAACTTTTGTTTTTTTATCCGAAGGTTTGTCCCCAAGGATATTGACTTCAAAGCAACAGCTAACATGACAGGAAAAATGTTTTTAAGATCGAGGTTTTATGAACCTCCTTCTGTTTTTCTTTGTTTCATATAGATTGGATGAAAATAAAGAAAACTACTGCAATTGCCTATTTTGCAATTTGCAACATTCAGAATCAAAACATGTCTAAAGTTACACAAATGGACTATTTAAAAAAAACATTGAAACATGCACTGGAGTTACAAAAATTTAAAATTAAAAAAAAAGAAGTCATTGAGATAATAAAAGATTGCCTTTACCATTTGGGCTCTTTAATTCCTTTGATAACCTTGATCATCCAGCAAATATAGATATTCCATTTTTACAGTAAACAACAATCCTAACATACTATTCAATCGCGGTACTTACTGTGCTAATGGGCTTTTTAATAGTAAGTTTTTCTGCTGCTTCCTCTGCCGCCTTTTGAGCTTGTTCAAGAATATCCTCAGGAGACATGTCGTCTTGAAGGAATTTACTGAAAAGCGAAACTTCTATTATAAAAATTATAAAAGCAGTTAAATTATTATATACAGATAATTTTTTTTTATGAAAATATTTTTTTTTTTTTTTTTTTTTTTTTACAGTTGTCACCCCACTCACGGGCAGAGCCCTATTCAAGGAGGGGTGTTTTCACGCCTCAGAAGTCAACACTAAAGCAATTAACAGCAGATGAGCCTAGACGCAGGCTTTGAAGTGGGGATATTAAATTCAGCAGCACACGAGATGGAAGAGAATTCCACAGAACAGATGTGGCAGGAAAGAAGGAGCACCGCAGCGATAGCCTGGAGTTAGATACATCAACACAAAACTTATTGTGCAGATACAGCACCCTTAGTTCTACGAGGGCGACGTCAGTGGAGGTACGCGATGATAAGCTCCCTCGAGCACCCGCTACGGTATCTATAGAAAGAGATAAAGCACCAACAATGCCTCGCGTATAGGGTCAAGTGAACTGGAAAGTACAGAAAGTTATAACTTTTGGCCTTTGACTCGACTCTGTCGAATTAAGTCGGTGAAACCAGGAGCCCTCCCCGATATGCGAGCAGTAACCATACAATGCGGATGAAGGGCCCTTGTAATAGCTGGATAAACTGAGAAAGGAAAAAAAGTTCGCAGTCCTAAATAGAATCCTGTCTTATTGAGGCCGCTTAAGAGCCGTTTTGATGTGGGTTTTCCAGACATTTTTTTTGTTTATGTTAAAGAGGCAAGGATGTTTATATTGTCGACAGGTAGAACGAGAGAACCGTTGAAAGAGAGTTAGAAGGTTAGAAGGTGTCTTTAGAGAGGGAGATTTGTCAGAAGTTTGAGTTTTTAAAGAATTGAATTCACAAGGTTAGACGACCCACCCGGAAATTCATCCAATCAGCGAGAATAGAATCGGAAAGTTAAGACGAGAGGCAATTCTAGAAGTAAAAGAAGGAGAGAATTGAAATGAGTTGAAGAATGAAGGGGTCGAGTCACTGGATAAAAGTGAATAGAAGTTATGAAAGTAGAAAAAGAGTTGTGGAAAGAACAGAACCCTTGAGAACACTATTGACAGAAAAAAGGAAGAAGAAGTCGCCCCATCAAACAACAGCCGATATTGAGCGAATTGAAAAAAAACTAGACATAATTAGCAAAGAGAGGAGGAAACCCAAAGGAGGGGGAGCCTGGAGAGTCAGTGACAGAGTTGCGATACCCGCTCAAATGCTGTGGATATGATAAATGTTGTTTTCGTCATCCTAGCAATTCTCCCCCGTGTTCTAAGGCGGAAAACCATAAATCGGTAAGATAGGAAGTAATCAATAATATATTTAAATCTAAATATCTTTAAACAATCATGCAGAAAAATCATTAATTTTTTTTAGTATAATATATATAATAATAATAATAATTAATAATAATAATAATAATAAAAAATAATAATATAATAAATAATAATATTAATAATAATAATAAAATAATAATAATATAATAATATAATAATATAATATAATAATAATAATACAATAATAATAATAATATAACAATAGAAATAAGGTTTTTACATGGAAGGGTATTTGTTACACTGTTAATGTGATAGTAGTGAAATTATGGTGGTGAATAAGAGGGATAGATCGTGCAAAGTGTGCGTATGGACAATCTTAGGGGTGTGTTAAGCAGTGAGAAGATTGATAAATATGAAATGAATATGTCTAGCGATTGTGTGAAGACAAGGGCATAAATGAGTAGGATAAAAGAGGTATCTAATGATGGTTGAACATATGATAATATAATGATAGTCGTTTGGTTTTGAGCGGATGTTAAGTGGGTGTGTGCTGGGAATCGACGGCTGGGAGACCAAAGAAAAGTGTATTGATCAAGGGTAGAGAATGTCTATAGAAGAAATGCTAAGAGCCAGAGGCGACGAAGAAAGCTGCATAATAGAGGTGAATGGAGGGGTTGTGTGAGGGGGTATGGTTGAAGGACGGCTGGTTCAAGGGATGAACTCCACATAGACGAGATACCACAGTG
>JABUQX010090862.1:0-10516 GCA_015478945.1 Trachelipus rathkii | reverse complement strand
TACTATATTGCTGGCAGTAGAAAGGCAAAGTAGGTATATTATGCGTTACATATATATATTATTATTATTAAGCAGGTTATTTTTATGTTATTATGTTATTAGTATATGTTGGTTATATATATATATATATATATTATATTATATTATATTATGTTGGCGTTATTATTATATACATATATGTTATTATACATATATTATATATAATACATGTTATATTGCTATACATATACATATATAATATATATAGTTATGCTATATATATATACAGCTATATTATATTGTTATACATATATATTATGTTATTTTTATATATATCTATATATGTTGTATATATATATTATACATATATTTATATATATATTTATATATATATATATATATGTATATATTAAATAAGATATATATATATATATATATATTATATATATACATATATTTATATATTATTACTATATATATATATATATATATACATATATTATAATATACATATTGGCTATTGGGTGTTATTATATATATATATGTATGCTATATATATTATTAATATATATACATATATATATATACATATAAAGCATAGTGCTTTAATTAGGGTTATGGCTATTACTATATATATATATATATATATATATATATATATATATATATATGGTTAAGCATATATATATATATATATATATATATATATATATATATATATTTGAGAGAGAGAGAGAGAGAGAGAGAGAGAGAGAGAGAGAGAGAGAGGGAGAGAGAGAGAGAGAGAGAGAGAGAGAGAGAGAGAGAGAGAGAGAGAGAGAGAGAGAGAGAGAGAGAGAGAGAGAGAATATGAAGCCTATTCGTTTCATGTTGGAGTCAGTCGCATTTTTCAACTATCGGAGTGTGCTTGTGATTTTTTTCTCTTCCTGTTTTGAATTATTCTAGATACATTGTGTTCTATGATTTAGAATTATTTTTGAGTTATTAAATATTAGATTAAAATGGAAGTAATGCCAATTTTTTTATATTTAGAAATCTTAGTTGTATGAAGAACAATTTGAAATTTAAAATGTGCAAGACCATCACCAAATTTGCAGATAATTAAATAAAGGGAAAAATGGAAATCGGAGTTTCTGTCGTGAAATGGTTCCAAAAAAAAAAAAAAAAAAATTTGACGGTGTCCTTATAAGACAGAAGTTATATTGCTGGTCATGTTTAATTTTTAGCAATAATTCAGTCAAATACGCTTGGGGAAAAGAAGGATTTTCTGATATCAAAAATTTGAGTACAGCATGCAAAAGCATGATGCATCTCAGACATTTAGAATGTACCTTTAAAATATATTGTAATTTTGAAAATACAATATTGATCAGGCTTTAAGTGAATCTCATAAAACGCTTATTAAAAAACATAATGAAGAAGTTGACAAAAATCGCCAGATTATGAGAAGGCTAATAGACTGTGTAATTTTTCTTGGAAAACAAGAATTGTCATTCCGGTGAGTACTACAATGAAAGTTCCTCTCTTAAATAAAGGTAATTATGTTGAACTACGAATGTCTTAAGTGAAGCGTGTTCACTGCTCTGGATCTTTCTAAGGTACATCACCTGGATATTCAGAAATTGATCTAATTTCATGCGTGAGTAAAGTTCTCAATGATCATATTACAGCAGAAATAAACAGTGCCATGTTTTTCTCAATTCAATAATTCAATGGATAAGTCTCTAGCTGAACATCTATCCATAATTATTCGTTATGTGGACGAGAAGTAAACATCCGCCAGTAACGATTTATTGTTTCCAGTGCCTGAAGACAGAGTAGCTTATGGAAGCCATTACAATTATAGTGTTCAAAGTCGTGGTACCCTGAATTTGGTGAGGAACGCAGATCAAAATTAGTTGGACAAACCTACGATGGTGCATCAGTCATGGCGGGCGATATTTCAGGAGTGAAAAACAAGAATTATGCAATATTCAATGGCGTTTTTTACCTTCATTGTTATGCTCACAGGCTGCAATTAATTTTGCTAAACGGAGCAAAGATACCTGAGGTAAAGCGAATTTTTTTTATTTGAATTCATTTCATGCGTTTATTAGTAAATCGCCCAAACGGATGATATTATTACAGGAAACTTATAAGAAATCAAATCTGGCGGAAAACTTTAAAACCTATTGCTCCATCAGAAACCTCGATGGAATTTCAAAGAGCGCGCGGTTAGTGTAATTTTGAAATGTACGAAGTTCGAATAAAAGTTTTTGATGCCGTATCTGAATGGCATAACGACTATGAAGCAGTTACGATTGCAAATGGCTTAAAATACATACTTTCTGAATTTTCGTTCGTATTTTTATTGTGTGTTTATAGTCGAATTTTTGATATATGTGGATTTTTATTTAGTATTCTCCAAGCAAAGCACTCAAACATACCTACAGCAAAAAAATATATAATGGAGGTATCTGTAAAATTATCTAACCTTAGATCAGATGAAGCATTTGGCTCTGTTTACGAAAGAGCTGTTAAAATTTGCGGCGAGCCAAAAGATAAGAGAGGTTATGACAAGAATAAATGGAAAGGCTTGTTTTATAGTGTTCTGGACCATGTTACTACACAAATAGAAAGCAGATTTAACAATTTTGACAAATTGAATTTCTTTGCATTTTTAGATAATAATGAATTCATAAACTATAGGCGACGATTTCTGAATATTCTTATAAATTCATTAATAGAGAGTTACCCCATTTTTGAAATAGAAAAGCTGTGTAGTGAACTAAAAGTTTTATGGACGTTGACATAAATGTAAGCCAAAATATTCTCGTTAAAAAAGTTAAAGAACTTGATATCAGTAGTTCATTTGATCAGGTGTTTCGTCTAGCTACATTGATGTCAACTCTTTCTGTAACTTCCAGCAGTGTTGAGAGATCTTTTTCTTGCCCTAAAAGAATTAAATCTTATCTGAGAACCGCGATGAGCGATGAAAGATTAAATGATTTGGCAAGGATGTCAATTGAAAAAGAGCTACTAGTCTCATTATGCGAAAAAGAAATTCTGTATGATGAAGCAATACGGTACTTTCTACAAAAAGAGAGAAAACTGGTCTAATTTGTTATAAGAACAAATCCAAAACTACTGCATATAGAAAGAGGTTATCTAAACAAGAAATGTGGATCATCTCCGACTTTAAATGCCCTGAAAATTTCATGGAGATCGAATAAACAAAAAATATTCCAAAATTTTCAATTTGAAAACCCAAAAATAGTAGGTTTAGAAAATCAACCAATGCTCAGATATGGAGTCAATATCAAAATTTCGATCCAGCACTATTTAGATAATAATCCAATCTTTGTATATTTTATGTTTGAAGTCATATCGAAAAAAAATTGTAGGAAAAATTTTGACAAATGTCAAAAGCATAGATTTTCAAAATTTGAAAATTCCAAAACAGTGATTACAAACAGAAAAACACTCGAAAACGAAGTTTAAGATGTCAGAAAAAGCTACAGTTTGGTGTTTTTTTGGTCAAAATCGGCTTAAAATTCCGAATATTATGTTCATTTTTAGGAGGGGTACAGGAGGGTTTATGTTTATAAAGATGCATACACCATCTTTGAGTCAGAAATTGTGATGAAAGTTACAGCTAGAGATACTACGTTTATTAGAGAAAGAATCCCTGGATAGTTGGGTTTCAGACAGAAGCAAGATGTTAGGTTGAGAGTAGGAAAGGTAATACTTCATAGGTTCAAAGTTAGCGACTAGACCATGGACGTTTGCAATGTTTGTGGAGAGCCCACGTCCACTACCACCCTCGCCTCGACGTCCACACAGTCCTGCCATTCGCACAAACACGCGCCCACACACACGACGTGTTACACAGCAACATATATATAATATACCGGAAAAGTACTGAGTTTATTTTGACTCAAAATCAGAAATCCTCATTCGCCTTACTGAGTTGTTTTTATTTACTAAATACCATAAAAAAAATTAATATATGTACAGGTTTCTTTGATATTCATTATATCGCGAATAATTTTCTAAAGTCAGTCTCCCAAAAAAATTCTCCTTCATACTATACGCCTGACAGACTATTGACATCTGCATAGAGTTACTTTATTTATAATCAAATTGTTGTAAATTCAATATGAATCCTAAAGACAAAGATAATAAAAATCTTATCTTCTATTACAAGAACGAAGTGGTTGTTGGTTCAATAAATGAAGAGGAATCAAGATTGAAAATCATTTTAAAGAAACATCAAAGGGAAAAATAATGAACCAGTC
Organism: Trachelipus rathkii; assembly: GCA_015478945.1. Classification (NCBI taxonomy): domain Eukaryota; kingdom Metazoa; phylum Arthropoda; class Malacostraca; order Isopoda; family Trachelipodidae; genus Trachelipus; species Trachelipus rathkii. The sequence goes on along the minus strand of JABUQX010090862.1, from coordinate 6,260 downwards.
ACTATTAGAAGTTATTATTCTTAATATATGTTTGTTTCTTTGCTTTTAGTGCTCGTGATGTACCATCTGCTGACGAGTGTACCAACGTCGTATACCAATTCCATTGCAATAACGAGAGTGAATGTAACGCCACTTACATTGGTTATACAACGAATACCCTTCGGCAGAGTATGTTGCAGCAAAGGTACAAACCAAGTAAGATATACCACCATATGCAGGAAGAACATAAAAAAATTACACAAAAATGAAATAGTAAATTACTTCAAATTTTGATTAAACAGAGGGGATTTCGGATTTAGGTGGCGAGCCTTTTATACAGAAAGCATAGACCGGACATCAATATAAATATATAACGAAATTGTCCGAGTTACTTAAGAGATTTCTATGGAAGAAATGTGAAATGAAAAAAGGACAATCTAAATTATCAACTTTACATATATATTTTTGGATATATTGTGTAAATAATAATCTTTTAATATTTGTAATCAATGGTTAATTTTCAATGTTTAAATTTTTAATTGCTTCAGTGAATTAATCCATACCTTGAAAATGATTCCACCGATGAGCGGACAAAGCTTGATCTTTCGAAGGCAATTATTTATTTATTCAAGAATTGTTCCATTTCCATTTTACGAAAATGTTAGGGAGGTTTTTAGGAATTTAGAAAGTCTGCAAAAATTATATTAAGACAAAATGTTATAAAATATTCTCTATTATTTTTATTATTTTTATTATTATTAATTATTATATTACTTATTATTAAATTTGATCATTAATATTATTATTTACAATTATTAACAATTATTCATATTAATTATTAATTAATATTATTATTTTTATTACATTATAATTATTTAATTTAAATTATTATTTCATTATCTACTTTATATTATTATTATAAAATTTTCTGCTTGTTATCAACTCTAAGTCATTTATCTTTATATTTTATTATCTTTTATTAGTAATATATGTATATTTACTATTATTATAAAATATATATTATTATTTATTAATAGTAAATACTATAATTTGTTATTTATTTTATAAGAATTTATATTATATATTATTCGATAATTATTATATTACTATCTAAATTATATTCATTAAATGGATTTTGACATTATTTATTATATATATTATTATTTAATATTATTATTATTAATATTATATATTTATTATTAATTTTTCATTTATATCAATTTTATTATATATTTTTTTTTTGTTTTATTAATAAAAAAAAAAAATATAATTATAATCCAATTTTAATTATAATGTATATAATTAATTAAAAATAAATAATATTTATTAAAATAGTCAATTTCCATAGTCTCAACTTCTGAAATAATAATTAATAATAATTAATTATTATTATTTTATTTAAATTTAATATAAGGCTAAGAATATAACATTTTATTCATATGTATTTTAATTAATATTGTATTCAAATTATTGTAATAATTATTATAATTTAATAATTATCAATACATATTAATAATTTTTTTAAATTTAAATTATTAAATATTTATTTTAGTCGTCAAGAATATTATTAAGAAGTTATTTATTCAATATTATTAAATATGCGCGGTTATTTATAATATTATCCTATTTATCATTTAATTATATGATTTATTTATATTCTTTAATCTATTATCATTATGATTATAATTTTATATGCGATTCTTTTTATTAATTTTTTTTATATAATATTTTGCTTATTAATTATTAAATATAAATATTTTAATTACATTAGCTTCTGTTAATATTTTTTATTTATTATAATTATTACATAATTATTATACATTAATACTAAATATAAATTATATAATAATAAATATATTAATAATAAATACTAATCTAATAAATATAATAATAAAAATACAATAATAATAATAAATAATAAATAATAATTTATATAACAATAATGAATATAAAATTTAATAAATTATTATATAATATTATTATCATATCTCTACTTTATCTGATTAAAGCATCAAATTTTCATTACTATACATATATCATTCCTAATCAATTATATTTTATTAAAAAGTAATTATTCCATTTTAATTATAATGAATTCTAACTATACATAAAATTAACATTTTCATCTATACCATCTCAATTATATATCATATTATAAATATATTAATAATATATATTTAATAAATTTTCATGGGAATATTATATAGATTACTTTTGATATATTACAAGCACATATGTGATTTATTATTATTTTCTATTATACTTGTCAAATGTTTTATTTTATTATTCATTATTATCTATCATAAATTTAATTTTTATATATTATCTATTTATTATTATTTATTATTATTATTACATTATTTATTTTAACTATTACATTCTCATCACCACAATATTTACTGACTACTACACCATCCACCAACATTCAAATACTATATACATCTTTGATCACTTACTCATCACATCATAACACATTAACATATAACATTTGCGGTGCCTTTTTGAAATTAACGTATTCGTAATAATTGATATAAGAAAAGTATAAATGAAAATTATTAAAATTTAATATAATAATAATAATAATAATTAATAATAAATAATACATAATTAATTGCATGGTAATACTACTTTAACAATAATAATCAAATATACATAATAATAAATAATAAGCAACTATAATGAAAAAAAAGTAAAAAAAAACAACAAAATACAAGTACTGAAAAAAATACACGTATAAATAAATAAATACAGTACAGTAAATATAAATAATATAATTAATATTAAATAATAAATAATAATAAATACATTCATTATTATCGAATAATATAAGTAACATATAATAATAATATATAATAATAATAATAATATATAATAATAATACCTTAATTAATTAAACATATTATAAAAATAATAACATTTGACAAGAGCCACTTAATATAAGATTTTTTAGCCAAAGACTTTGCTATTATTCCTCAAAACACCTCTCCTTAACATTTTCCAGAATTTAATTATTTTCTTTTTTAGGACTCAATTCCTTGAATATAAAACATCCAATCTAATTTTAGTCTCCTGTAATAAGAATCACAGCTAATTTTGTGTTCCCTCAAATGTGTGGACAATTTCAACGGATTTAATGACTTTATTTTATGAAATGAAGCAAAAATTAGACTTAAATAAAGTATTTATCAAATTATTTTATACAAATATAATAAGTAAAGATTAAAACTAAGTGCTAAAATTTAAATATATTGTTATATCATCTGTGAATTAGACATAGGTTGGAATATTTTAAGTATTTGTCTTTTTCCTTTTCTTTCATCTCTTATGAAAAATACTATTATTTAAGTAATCGGAAATCAATTTCGTTAATATATTTTTATTTATTGTAAGTGGTCCTCGGTCTCTCTATGACTTTTCTATTATTATATAAGTATTCTTTCTCTCATTTGAATTGATGTTTCAATCTTCTTTTATAATCAATATTTTTGTAAAGAATTTCAGTTAAATTTTACTATGTTTTTTATTTTGTGTTGTTTATTTTCTTATTTTTGTTCTTCCATGCATCTTATAATTGTGCTGGTGATATAATCTTTTTGGTAAGCATATGAATTCAATTTGAACATATTTATATCTCTGTCCGTTAATAGTGGTGTATTTTGTTGTATAAACAAATGTAAGTTAAGGCGTTTACATTCATCTCTCGTTATGGTTCAAATTGGTAATTGGTTATAACGACGTCTGGTACATCGTCAAGCTCATTAGATGCTGAACTACATCATACTAGTAGCATCTAAAGACTAAGAAGATAAACTATTGTATGCTGATCTAGTAATAACTTTCTATATCGTTTGATCTGTGTTCATTAATTTTTCTTCCTATATGATGTTTCTTTAATAAATGATTTTCTCTCAATTCTTGATTCCTCATTCAAATTTATTGAACCCAAAACACCCCACTTTCGCTTCTGATGTTTAATATAGAAGTATTTATAATAGTATTTTTTATTATATATTCTTATGTTTAAATTACAGTTATTTAATATTGAATTTCATACTCTAAAATCAATAATTTGTATATATAATTATTAAAGTAATAGATTAAAATATCTTTAATATGTCTGTTATTGTGTGACGTTTTATTAATAATTATATTTATCTATTAGTATGAAGTTGAGAATTTTTTTTGATTATAATGGTATTATGAGTAATTTGAACTTTAAGTATAACATTATTCGCGAATTGCTTATTATTATAGAATATCAAAGAATACCAATGTTATCAATTTATGATATTATTTTTTTTATTTTTTTATGGTGCATAATAAAAATACATTGTAAGGCGAATGAGGATTTCTGATTTTGAGTCAAAATAAACTCAGTACTTTGAGTAGTACTATTTATTGTCCACGATGTATATTCATTATATATTATTATAATATCTATGTCTTTAGACTTGATTATAACTATAAATTAAGTTATATAACACAGTATACGTGTGATTTAGTTGTGCTCTCGTGCTGTAGTGTTTATTGACATTTATAGGTTCTAGGATCTCTTGTGTGATGGACGTCTGAGTGAGTAGTAATTATTATTTTGTTATTGTTAGTGTATCGTGGGTCTTTCCATTCATAATTAACATTTTCAATCGTTATCTCTCTCTCTCTATGGTGTCTAGTCTGCATATAATCTATTTGTAACTTATTGAGATATTACCTTTTCCTATTTTTTTCAAATCAATTAACTCTTTAATTCATCTTGACTTTCTGTACTTGGAATAATCCCAATTCATAATCTCAAGGTGATTCTTTTTATTTAATAATACTGTTTAACTTAGATTAATCTCATAGTGTCTTGTAACTTTCATTTCACTTATTTTCTTGAAACATATTAGGGTTTTTAACTTTGCCACCCTTTTTTATAACATATTTAAACTAATCCATTAATTGCCCTTTCTTCTAAAAATGAAACATTTAATTAATATTTCGGTTTTTTAAAGTCCTCGATATATTTTTCGACCAAAAAACTATCCTCAAAACTGTTAGTGCTATTTTCTAAACATTCTACTAAACTTTCTCGTTTTTCTGAGTGTTTGTTCTGTTGTATTATCATCTGTTTTAATTGTTAATTTTACAACTTTCATTATCATCATCTATGGCTTTGACATTTTGTCAAAATTTTTTATTTTCTCCTACAATTTTTTTTTTCGATTATTTGAGTTTATCAAATATTTAAAATATAACAATAAGATTGGATTATTATCTAAAAAATTATGTGTGGATCGGAAAGTTCTCTATGGAAATTATTGACTTCCAATCTGTGAAAGCAAGTTGGTTGATTTATCCTTTAAACCTACCTATATTCTGGGTTTCTCAAATTGATAAATTTTGCGAACCTTATTGTTTTGTTTATGTCGATTCCATGAAATTTTCAGCGGCATTTTAAAACAAAAATACAAAAGTCATTGTTAATAGTACTGAGATCAAATAGGCCCCAGTATAAGTTTTTTTTGGAAAAATATTTTTATTATTCAACTTACATCAACAATTACGCAGACTATTATCTCTTTTTTGTAGGAAAGTTACAATCGTATTGCTTCATCATACCAGAATTTCTTTTTTCGCATAATGAAGGACTAGGTAGCTCTTTTTTCAATTGACATCCTTGCCAAATCATTTAATCTTTCATTTATCGTCTTTCGCTGGTCTCTACGACATAATGATTTTAATAATGCTAGTGGTTCAACAAAAATATCATTCACATCCAACACTGCTGGAAGTTATCACAGAAAGACAGTAAATATTCTGACATCGAATGTAGCATAGACGACACACCTTGACGTCAAATGATACTACTTGATATTTCAAGTTCTTTATTTTTCAAGGAGAATATTTTCGGATTACTTCAGCTTATCGCGTATTCCATAAATAACATTTTCATCAGTGTTCACTACTCAGCTATTTTCTATTTCAAATAATGCGAGATAACTTCTCTTATTAATGAATTGATTAAATAATATTCATAGACTAATCTTGCTTAATTAAGTAAGATGTGTATATATTATCTAATAATGCCAAAGTGAATTATCAATTTAGTCAAAATTGTTAAATCGTTTCATATTGTTGTAGTATACCATGGGTCCAGAACACTATAAAACAAGCCTATCCATTTATTCTTGTCATAACCTCGTCTTATCTTTTGGCTCGTCCGCATAATTTAATACAGCCTTTTCGTTAAACAGAGTTTCAAATGCTTCATCTGATTTTCATTCTTCATTCTCTTATTT
>JABUQX010090861.1:27500-33506 GCA_015478945.1 Trachelipus rathkii | reverse complement strand
TGCTTCGCACCAGAACCCACCAGGAAAACACAAAGGCCAGTCCTTAGTGGGAGCGGCTAGGCTCACTGGCCCACCTACCTCACATTACCCTTCGCTTTTCAAGGTGTTTGGCTACACCACCAAGGGTTACTCTCTTGTAGATACCGGCGCTGAGTTATCTCTTCTACCAAGAGATCCTCACATCGACCCTGCTGCACCTCTCCTATACTGTAAGCTTCACGCGGCAAATGGCTCAACTATAGCCATTTACGGACATCGGTTGTGCACCCTGGACACCTCTCTCAGGAGAAAGTTCCGTTGGGTGTTCATCGTTGCTGACGTAAGTCGTAACATAGCTCATCCTTGGAGCTGACTAGCTCATTTCAATCTCTTAGTTGATCTTGGGAACAAGCGTTTGGTGGACGACATCACCTCCTCCGTTTTTGCCCGTTCTCTTGCTCCTGCTCTCGAAAACATTTCCGTGGTCGCTCCTACCACCACCTCTTCTTCACCATGGTTCACTCTCCTGCAGAAGGAGTTTCCTTCCCTTTTACACCTCTGCTCTTCCACCTCCCCTCTTTAGTATTCAGTTCTCCATCACGTGGAAACTGCGGGCCCTCCGCCTTCGTCCGTGGTCGATGTCTTCTTCCGGAGAAGCTCAAGGCAGCTTTGGACGAGTTTGAGTATATGCTTGAGTGGGGGATAGTGCGTCCTTCAAAGAGCAGCTGGTCTTCTCCTCTACACATGGTACCTAAAGGAACCACAGGAGATTGGAGGCCCTGTGGTGACTTTAGGGCCCTCAATGCTTGCACCACCCCTGATCGTTACCCGGTTCAGCACATACAGTCTTTCACCTTTCATCTGGAGAGTGCAACCATATCCTCCAAGGTTGATTTGGTCAGAGCCTATCACCAAATCCCGGTGGCACCTGAGAACATTCCAAAAACGGCTGTCATTACTCCCTTTGGTCTCTTCGAGTACCTCAGGATGCCGTTCGGCCTCAGGAACGCTGCACAGACGTTCCAGAGGTTCATCGATAATGTTCTGAGAGGCCTGCCTCTCGCTTGGGTATATCTAGACGACCTCCTCGTCGCGAGCCGCATTCATGAAGAACACCATGAACACCTTTGCGCAGTTTTCACCAGGTTAAGCGAATCTGGCATTCGCGTTAACCCAGCGGAGTGTGTACTGGGTGTTTCTTCGCTCACCTTTCTCGGCCACACAGTCACCGCGAGGGTGTACGTCTTCTTGAAGACCGTGTGGACGCTATTCGCTCTTTTCCCCTTCCGGAAACTCAAAATGAACCTCGCCGGTTTCTAGGGATGGTTAACTTTTACCACCGTTTCCTGTCTTCAGCCGCTGAACTTCTCTGCCCCCTCACCGCTCTCCTTCGCCCGAAGAAGAGAGGAAGTTCCATCAAAGTGGGCTGGACGGATGAAAGTCACACCGCTTTTGACTCCTCCAAGAAAGCTCTGGCATCCGCAACACTGCTGGTCCATCCACAGGACTCAGCTCCCATCAGAGTTCAGGCAGACGCGTCCGACTTCGCAGTCGGAAGCGTCTTGCTGCAACGCCTGAGTGATGTGTGGGCACCTCTCGTCTTCTTTTCACATAAATTGCAGCCTGCTAAAACACGTTACAGTTCTTTCGGCAGGGAGCTTCTTACAATTTACCTCCCTGTCCGTCCCTTCCGGTACTTCCTGGAAGGCCGTGAGTTCCACATACTTACCGATCACAAGCCTATGACGTTGGCGATGGCATCTCGTCATGAACGGCATTCGCCCAGAGAAGCTCGTCATCTCGAGTGTGTATCGCAATTCAGACATAACCCCCTTCCAGAGAAGAGGTCCAGGTATATTAGTCGAGATAACGGCTCGGACAACGAACCTGTCGACCTCTACTCGATCTACTTGACGAAGCCGAGGGCAACAAAGCAGAGCAGGAGGAAGGTAGGGAAGCTGTAGTTGGAGTCGACAGATTGGAAGTCTGGGTGCCTGCTTGCGAATGGGTGAGTGGAAGTGAAGGTAGAGCTGGAGTCGGAGCTGGTACTGGTTGTATTGGTGCAGGAGCCGGAGGAATAAGAGGTGGAGGTGGAAAAGGGAGAGGATCAGGAGAAGGAAGAGGATGAGAAGGAGGAGGAGGAGAGGTTGGGGAAGGAGAAGGAGGTGGAAGAGATGTAGGAGGAGAAATAGGGACGTTAAAAGAAGGAGCCGAAGGAGTAGAAAGTGGAACGAAAGGCACAGAATCAGGATCGAGAACTGGAAGTGAATAAGCCTCAAAGAAAGCAGGCTTCAGGCGGTCAATGGAGACAACTTCTGTGCGAGTGGGACGCTGTATTGTAAAGAATTTCTCCTTCCTAAGCACCAGGGGAAAATGTCCATCGTACTTAGGTTGGAGGGCGGTGCGATGTGAGTCATGACGAACAAAAACATGAGTGCATGAAGAGAGATCTTTAGGGATATAAGCATGTACTTTGTGTGGGCGAAAGGGGGTTGGTCTCCACGAAACAGCACAGCGTCTCAAGTGAGTTAGATAGGAGAGCCGGTCTGCAGTAGAAGAGGGGGAAGACTGAGAAAAGAAATCACCAGGAAGACGAAGAGGAGAACCGCACACTAGTTCAGCAGCCGAACAGTGCAAGTCCTCTTTAACCGCGGAGTGGATGCCAAGCATAATGAAAGGAAGGGCATTGGTCCAATTTTCCGGATTGGGCTGAGCCAGAAGCGAAGCCTTAAGCTGACGGTGAAATCTTTCGATGACCCCATTTGACTGGGGATGGAAGCTGGTGGTATTAATCTTCTCTGAACCAAGGAGGTTCATCAAATCTCTCCATAAGAAGGATTCGAAAGATCTTCCTTGATTCGCGGTAACAGAAAGGGGTACGCCAAAGCGAGCAACCCAGTGAGATAAGAAAGCTTTAGCAATGGATTTTACGTTGGTGAAGGAGAGAGGAATAGCCTTCGTCCACCGAGTGAATCGTCAATACACGTAAGGATTGTATTTTTGCCTCAGAAAGGTGAAAGTGACCAACGTTCGAAAAATTGGGTGGACACGCCTCAACGGGCACAAGGGGGTAGAAAAATGCCTAAGGGAGCTTGGTGCTGAGTTGCACTTTAGAGCGTTGACAGGAAAAAGGCAATTGGGGGCAACCACCATTCGCGGGGGGGGTATTTGGGCCCCTACGGTCCCCAGGCAAAAAAAAATTTCATAAAAAAAAAATCAAAGTGGCCCCCATCAAGCCACACAAAACGGGCAGCAACAAGTTTGCGCGGCGCTTCAATGCCTGGGTGAGAAAGGGAGTGCAAATTGAGGAAAGTAGCCTTACGAAATGATGCAGGAACAAGAGGTCGAAGAAGAGTCCTGGGACACGTCACACAGAAGTCTCTTCTTATCCCAGGGAGTTTGAGCCACTCCAGCTGGAGGGAAGGAATCTTGTGGAGGTGCAGGATCCTCAGTAGTCTGGCACGTCGCCATAGCATCATAGTCGATGGTCGGTAAAGCTGAAATCGCGTCGATTTCAATCCGGGAGAGAGCGTCAGCAGTGAAAGTTGTCGACACTTGAAAGTATATCTAACATCAGTAGTGAACCTGTGAGACGTACTCAAGGTGACGAGCTCTCTAGGAGAGGGTGCTCACGCATATAGGTCTAGTCGAAAGTAAGGGGGCTTGTGGTCGGTGAGATGTGGAAACCCACGAACCTTCTAGGAAGGTAACCGAAAATGTTCGACGGGTGATATACAGTTGCAATGCAACCTCCCTGCCAAAAGCAAACCTATGCCGAGTTTTCAGCAGGATTTTAACTTGCGAAAGAAAAGAAAGCGAGATGGAGACCCTACACGTCGTGTAAGAGCTGTTGGAGACTCCCACGACCGCTAAAAGTCCAAGGCGTCCACCTGAATTCACGTCGGTGCCGAGTCGCCTGTTGGGTGGAACAAGGAGTGTTGCGGAAAGCGAGAGCTTCTTTGAGGCTTCAACACGGACTGGCTTCGTCAGTCCAATCAACTTTCGTACTGCTGCCGCTCTTCTTGGAACGTATGAGGGCGTGGTAAGAGGGCGAAGAATATCTGCACCTGATTTCAGGAATCGGTGGTAAAAATTAAGCACCCCAAGAAACTGACGCAGTTGTTTTTGATTTGAGGTGGAGGGAACATGCGAATGGCGTCAACATGCTCTGCCAGAGGACAAATACCCTCAGCCGAGACTGTGTGACCCAGGAAAGTGAGAGAAGACGCCATCGAAAACACACTTTGCCAGGGCTAAGACTATTCCCATTCTCTACCGGGCAAAAACAGGCGCAAATGTTGTTCGTGTTCGGCGGAAGAGGTGGAAAGAACGAGATCATCAAGGTAAGAAAAGGCGAAGGGGAGACCTCTGAGAACGCTATCGATGAAACGTTGGAACGTTGCTGACTTGCATTCCTCAACCGAAAGGCAAATCTTCGTGTATATCAAATTGGGCCAAAAGGGGTGACCGACTGCCGTCTTCGGAAAATATTCCTCTTCTGTGACAGGGATCTGGTGATAGCCTTGGACCAGATCGAGCTTGCTGAAGATGGTTTTACCGGCAGGTGGGAAGTAACGACTGGATGCGAGAGATGGGGTTGCCTGTCTGGAATTGTAGAAGCATTAAGGCTCTATAATCCCACATCCTCCAATCACCGTGGATGGTATTTTTGAACCAAATGAAGAGGCGAAGACCAAGAACTCTTCGAAGGGCTGAATGCCAAGCTCGAGCATATGTTCAAACTCCGCTTTGGCGGCTTTGTACTTATCTGGTGGAAGACAGCGGGCTCTAGCGAAGACAGGAGGGCATGTGGTTTCAATATGGTGTACCACAGAATGTTTGACTGACAAAGACGAAGAACATGGACTCAACAGAGACGAAAAATCGTCCTGTAGGATGGTGAGAAAAAGGGGAGTCAACAGATGGAGAAGCAACAGCAGAGATGCCCTTGAGAGCGCTGAAGATACTACCGTACTTGGCGAAGACATAAACGTAAACCGTCAACTGAATCTTTTGTTCTTTTAAATCGACCATCAGGCCAAAATGAGACAGAAAATCTGCCCCTAGGATTGGCTGGTTTACATCAGCCACTAAAGACACCAGGGAAATCGACGGCGGAGAGAGAGGTCGATGTTGCACGAACGTTCACCATAGACAGGAATGGGAGTACCATTTGCAGCGTACAGAGCTCGGTCTGGGAGCGGGACGGCGGACTTTTGCGATGCAACTCGTAGCAGACAAGAGAAGCAAGCGCCTGTGTCGATGAGAAAGAACTGGTTTGTGGACCTGTCGAACAGTCGCAGGACGTCTTGAGGCGAAGAAAGCGAAGAAGAAGAACAAGCAAGGGAGCGGCCATCTGTATCCCCTGCCTCTAAGGACTGCTGGCTGGATGGTTTCCCGAAAGAGGACAAGGGGCATTGCATTTCTTGGCGTTGAGACCGAACCTATGGTGGTAATAGCAATATCCATGTGGATATTGTTGATGCCTGGAGTTGGGGTGCGGTCTGAGAAACGACGGCCAAAGTTTGACCGGTTTCGAGGGATGAAATCCCTCTGTGAACTAGTGATGCAGCAGATGTCATTTTTTTCGCATCCGCGGTGCGGATGTCTGATATATATACATATATATATATATATATATATAATATATATATATATATATATATAATTATAATATTATATATATATATATATAATATATATATATATATACTATATAATATATATATATATATATATTATATAATATATATATATAATATAATAATATATATTTGATAATTATATATATATATATATATATATTGCAAGTTAATTTTATTATATAATTGTTACCAGGGTGCGAGACAGGGACCCAACTCAAATGCCCCCACCAACCTCTTTCCCCATCCTCCGACCTTAATGAAAGAGATTTACAATGGATTATATACTTTTTGCACTACTATTGAAATTCAAAATATAGGAAGGTTTGTGCTTTGAAAACATCATTTTATGCTTTACTTCTGCGAGAATCTTGTTTTCTCTTTT
>JABUQX010090861.1:0-22500 GCA_015478945.1 Trachelipus rathkii | reverse complement strand
GTAATGGTGATGAGTTTTTAGATAGTATGGCTGCGTTTTTGGGTAGTAATCCTGTTATGGATAGTAGTGATAGTAATACGGATAATAAACAAAGGATGTGTCATACGTTGTTCGAAGTGAATGATGTAGGAAAAAAGGAGAACAAGAGTGTTGGAGAAAGTAGTAGTGATGAGTGATGAGGAAAAAGAGGTGAGTGTCGATTGTAGTGAAAAGAAGACTGTGAAGAAAGAAGTGAGTGGCAATAGTAATGTTAGTAGGAATGAGGATGTAAAAGTAGACAGAGAAAGTGAGGTGAGTGTTGTGGATGTGGAAGTGAAGTGTAGTGATTCAGAAGTAGTAAAAGTAGTAAAAAAGTGTACAGAAGTAAGTGTAGAAAAAGGTGGAGTGAGAGCAAAAGTAAAGAAGGTAAAAGTGGCAAAGAAAAGTAAGAAAGTTGAGCGTAGTGCTAAAGTAAAAGAGTGGATGAGACGTAGGAAGGGTGAAAGATATTGTGCATGGATGGAGAGAATTGAAAAGTACTTGTCTAGTGATGAGAGTGAAGGGGAAATGTTAGAAAGTGGTAGGAGTTTATTGATGAGATATGGGTATTATCGGGATTCAGATTTGTCTGATCCAGAGTGAAGAAGTGAGTTAGTTTTAGTGTATGTATGTAGTGGTAGTAGTAGCGGTAGTAGTAATGTAGAGTGGTGGTAAAGTAGGGAGTGGTGTGTAGTGTGTGAGCGATAAGTGATATGTATATTTGTTAGTTGCTGTGGTTGTGGTGCGTTTTATTTTGTGCAGTGTAAAGGGGTAAGTGTCTGTTTTGTACAAGTGAAAGGTGGGGAGAGAAAGATATAAGATTGATAAGTTTTGTGTCTGTCTCTTTTCCTAGATTGTGAGAGTTTCTTCTCCTTTTCTCTTTCCAATGATGTATGTGATGTGCGAACTGTGGAAGTAGTAGTGCAGACGACGGACGGATTTGGTTTCCCTTAAGTACCTTGTCGACCAAGTCGGCAGTAGAAACAAACTCGATGTTTCTTTGTTTCGTATATATTTTTTATTTATATTTTGCAGTAACTAATTAATATTGTAATTTGTATAGTGTAGAGATGTACTTTTGGTCTCTAAGTAAAGTAGTCTAACTAAGTGCAGTGTTGTATTGTGTGTACCCTAGTTGTAGTGACATTCCCCCCTGTAAGGTAACATAATCGTGAGTACCCCTGTTCGGTCCAGTTCAGCAAGATGCACTTTTTCGGTAAGGACCATTTTTTGTACGGGAGTTGTTACCTTGTAAACAATTGTGCAACCGTGATGGTATAGGGTACCACAAATAACTAATATTAATAACAATATAAGTATCACGTGAATACTTAATAGAAAAGAAAGTTTTATTTCACATTTTCATTAATCAAGTTTGAACAAGTTGAACAACAAGGAAACATAGGGTGAGTTACCTTTTGTATATGTGTTGCTACCATTGAATTTTATATATAGCAGCTTTAGCGGCCGCCAAATGCTATCGACATACTGAGAGTTTTAGCGGAAAATACTGTCAGAAGCAGCTAGCTGTATCACCAAGTCCTAGATTCTCCTCAACTTTAACTTCATCCACCATACTTTCATCATTAGTTAATATCAAGTCTAACAGTGCATCGTGAATAGTAGATTCATGGACCATCTGGTAATCTCTATCTTTTTCCTGACTCTGTCCTCTTCCCTTCAGCATTTCAGTGGACCTTTTTCTGTAGCATGTAAATGTCAAAAACTTTCGATAGAGTATGGCACAATGCTTTGATTTCTAAACTTCCCCCATCAGTATCTATCCTTCTTTATTGTACCTTCTCTCTGATATCCTTTCCAGTTGTTCTATAGCAACCATTCTAGGACATTCACCATTCATCATTTAAATTCATTAATACTGATGATTCTCAGTGTTATGTTGTATCACCATTTTTCTACCTTTGTGTAATGATCTATGTAGCTTTGTCTTCTATCCACTCATACTGGCGACTCCACCCTCCATAACTTTTTCGCTTTGAAAGATGACCCACTCAACAGCAAATTGTTAGTGCTGGAAGGGTGTCTTTGAAGCAAGTGACCTCTGAACATTCATGTATCTCTAATTGGGTAAAATGCTAGAATGGTGTCTTTGAATCATATAACCAACTACAATCACAGTATACATAATTAATAGTACTATATACTATATATGATTATATATATATATATATATATTATATATATATAATATATTATATATATCATATATACTATATATATAATATATATATATATATATATATATATATTATATATATATTATATATATATATATATATATATATATATATATATATATAATTAGATAATTTACCAGAATAATATAAAAATCATGAAAAACTGAAAATATTAGTATATATATATATAATATTAAATATACGTATATATTATATTAGTATATATATATATATATAATATATATATATATATATATAATATATATATTATATTATTTAGTATACGATATATATATATATATACTGGTAAATATATATAATACGGTATATTATATATAAATATATATTATAAAAAGTATATATATATATATATATATATATATATATATATATATATATATATATATATATATATATAATATATATATAATAAATATTAAATATAAAAATATATATAATATTATCTCATATATATATATATATTGATTTTGATAACGTACAGATAATAATAAAATAAATAAACATATATAATATATATAATAATATATATATATATAATAATATATATCTATATTATATATATATATATATAAATAATATAAAAAATATATAAATATATATATATCATATATATATATATAATTTATATATAATATATATATAATTTGATAATAATAATAATAATAATAATAATAAAAATGTGAAATAATTTCTACAAAACAAGCTTTAATTAACAATGTCGAGAAGGACTTTCAACAAAACTAAATTTGAAGTTGATATATTTTAAACAATATATAATATTTAGTTCATATATTATTATCACAATGTAAAAAAAGGACATTTAACCCCTTCTATTTCTCCGCTCCCTCGACCTGGATCTTGACCTTGACCTCGTTTTTCCATTTATCTTTGACCTATGGTGCTTCTCATAGTCATTATCGTAATACTTCATATCTCTCCTCTTATTCAGCTTCTCCAAATATTTTAGGCTATACTTGTCCTTGTGGTAGTGGAGCCTGTCGTCCTTCACATACTTGTAAGGTTTATCGAACCTCTCCAATTTATAGTAGCGATCATATTTCTTGCTAGAGGATTTCTCGTATTTGTCATACGTGCGGCTAGGGCTCCTTGAACCGAGCCTCTCCAATTTATCATAGTAGCGATCATATTTCTTGCTAGAGGTTTTCTCGTATTTGTCATGCGTGCGGCTAGGGCTCCTTGAACCGAGCCTCTCCAATTTATCATAGTAGCGATCATATTTCTTGCTAGAGGATTTCCTGAAAAAGGATTTCTCGTATTTGTCAAAAGTGCGGCTAGGGCTCCTTGAACCGAGCCTCTCCAATTTATCATAGTAGCGATCATATTTCTTGCTAGAGGATTTCTCGTATTTGTCAAAAGTGCGGCTAGGGCTCCTTGAACCGAGCCTCACCAATTTATCATAGTAGCGATCATATTTCTTGCTAGAGGATTTCTTGTATTTGTCATACGTGCGGCTAGGGCTCTTTGGACCGAGCCTCTCCAATTTATCATAACGATCATATTTCTTCCTAGATATTTTTTCGTATTTGTCATACTTGGGGTGAGGGCTTCTTGAACATAATCTTGATCGCGAAACTGACCCACCAATTGGTCTATTCTCTCCGCTACTAATAAAACGCGGAGGTGGAGCAACTGCCGCTGGGGACGGAGATCTGGTGTATTTTTTCTTGTAATATCGCTCCCTTGATCTGGATCTAGCGTGAGTTCGTTTAGCTTTCTTGCCTGCATGCCTACTTGGAGATCTAGACTTGCTTCTGCTACTACCACTCTGCTTCCGACTTTCCGAACATGACCATTTACTTTGTGTTGATGATGCAGAACTGCTCGTTGAAAGAGTGTCGCGCTTTGACACTGGATTAAATGTTGTAACCTCCTTAGAAGTGACTAAGGCACTGACAACCTTTCGCAAATGTTCCTCTTGCAGCTTACGTCTTAGCTCAGCAAATTCAGCTTCTTGCAGCTTACGTCTTAGTTCAGCAACTTCAGCTTCTAATACTTGTAATTTTTTCTTTTTTCTGGTGTAAAGTTTCAGAATAGATGCTGCTATTCTTTCAATGTCCGACAAGGTGACTTTAAACACATGGTACCATGGAGGATTTTCAGGAAGAGGAACTTTGAGTTGTCGCCCAGCCAGCCAAATACAGCTACAGGCAATAGTTTCGGGAGAATACCTCACATAGGCATCAGTTCTTAAGACATCATTCATATAATTCCTGTAATTAAAAAAAGAAAAAAACGTTGTTGGTTTTCCATACCAATAATTAATCATCTATAGCACTTACCAACCCCCTAACTAATCATCTATATCTAACACTTTATATGATGGCTCGCTTTACATTCAGTTAGCTAAAAAGATAAATTCATTTTATTAAAAATTTCTACCCAAAATTATATCAACTATTTAAAAATTTTTTATATATATATATATAATATATATATATATATATATATCATATATATATTTTATATATATGATATATGATATATATATATATTATATATATATATATATATATATATATATATAATATATAGTAATAATATATATAATATTATATATCATATATATAATATATAATATAATTCGGATTCGGATTCGAAGATGGGAGTAATGCGTCGGACAAGAAAAGTAGTAGAAGAATATGACAAGTCGAAAAGAAAGCCCAGCCTTACCGCCCCCTATATACCTAATAATGAAAACTCGTCGCAGTTAGAAAATCCACAATAGAGCATCACAGGACCGCGATGAACCCTCACTATGGCATATCATAAGTATAGGGTTCATCCCTTGGCCCAGGTGTTCCACAACCATACCCCCCTCACAAACCCCCGCCATTCACTCCTATTATGCACCTTTCTTCTCGCCTTGCCAAACTCACATTTTTCTCCTCCAGATTCTTTTACTGACTCAATCAACTTTTTCTTCAGTCTTCTAGTCAGTTGATTCCCTACACACACACCACTATACATCCGCTTAACCAACCGACTATCATTCATCCTTTCCACATGACCAAACCACCTCAACGTACTTTCTCTCATTTACCCTTTCTTCACACACCACAACTCTCTAATACGTTCATCTCATTTTATCAATTCTTCTCACACCTAACACGCCCCTAAGATTGTCCATCTGAACACATTGAACTTCCAGATCTAACCTCTTATTCCAGACAATAGTCCTCACTACTTACATTAACACAGGTAACAACATACCCTCAAGCGCATACCCTAGCGCACTCAAGACTTAGTCCCTTTACATCCACCAACGATTTAATTGCACCAGCTACCTTCCTGCCATTCACACTTTTCCTACTACACTGAATCATCCGTTCTCTTTTCATCCAACAAATATCCTAAATATTTAAACTCACACACTTGTTCCAGCTGCTCACCATCTAACATAATTCACACCGAGGACTGTCCTCACTCACAACACATAACCTTACTCTTATCTATGTTTACTTTCAAACCCCTCCTTTTACACATTCTGCCAAATCTATTAATCTCTCTTCAGATTCACTGAACAAAACCAAATCATATTCATATAATAGGTTGGGCACCCTCCACTCTCATCCATTCTCCATCATTCTAACACCTTCTCCTGCAACCCCCACCTCTAATTCTTTCATAAACCCCATCCAAATACAAATTGAATAACCAAGGAGATAACACATCCTTGCCTCACTCCGCTATTAATATTAAGCCAATCACTTTCGACACCATTTATTCTTACACATGCTGCACTATCATCATACATACTTATGATTTCATTCAAAGCATATATATATATATATATATATATATATATTTATATATTATAGTATATAATATATATATTATATATATATCATATATTTGATTCCTATATATACATATATATATATATATATATATTAATGGTACAGAGGGGGCGGTAAGGCTGGGCTTTCTTTCGACGTTTGTCATGTTCTCCTACTGCTTTTCTTTTCCGATGTGTACAGCAGACCTTTACCCAAATCTTGGGCAAAGAGGAAGGTGAAGAAAGAAAGAAAGAAAAGAAAAGAATATATATATATATATATTATATATATATATATTATATTATATATATATATATATATATATATATATTATATTATATTTATATATATTTATCATATATATATATTCTACTACCATCTATTTCTTGCCAGAATGCTAATGCAGGCCTCGGAGACAGGTCGTGATCGCCGTAAACGACCTTCTACCTTTCGGCGAAATTGTCATGAATCGTATGGGTACATGGAATGTCAGAGGAATAAATTGCTTGAGGAGAAAGAGGAGAGAGGTGATGATGATGTATAGGAAAGGGCAAATTTGATTGCTCGCTGTGACGAAACAAAGATGAAAGAAAGTGATGAAGTGGTTTGATGTGAAATGTGTGCGTGCTGTGTGGAAGAGAATGAGAGAGAAGAGAAGGAGTTGCAATTTGATGAGTGACCTGTGGCGTATGTAAGCTTACTGGTAGACTTTGTTGTGTGAGTCCTAGAATTCTAATAGTTAAATTTAAGTTTGAAAAGGTCAATGGTATGTGTGTTGTGACGTATGGCATCTGAGGGAAACGGTGAAGAGAGTACGATTTTTTGGGATAATCTCGCAATGATGTTCTGATGGGGTGTGGTAGGAGCTTCAGATTAGATAGTTTGGGGGACCTGAATGGTTAGGATAGGTGATCAAAAAAAGGATGGTTTAACAGGTGGTTTTGGGGTGGCGGAGAAAATGAGAATGGTAGGAAGGTGATTGATTTCTGTGAAGAGAGAGGTATGTGTGTAAGTAATACTTTCTTTAAACAACAGAAGTATCCATAAGTATACTAGAGTTGGTGTAGGTAGAGATGGTATCGAAGTTGAAAGTATGATTGATTTAGTGTTGGTGAAGAAGGAGATGTTGAAGTATGTTGTTGGATTGTTAAATCAGTAGGGGTTTAGGAATGGATTATCGGATCATTATGTGTTTTTATGTAAGAATAAGTTAGTGGGGGGCTTGGATGAGAGGAAAGTGATACGAAAGGAAGTAGGAAAATTAAGAGTTGAGAAGTTAAGTGAGGATATATAAGGATAAGTATGTAAGAGCGCTCGCTAGTTAAAACGGTTGATGTGAACAAGTTGATACTGACAAATCTGGGGGCAAATGAAGGAGCAATTGTTAGTAGTGCAAAGAAGTGTGTGGATGTGCCTAAAGTATGGAGTAAGAATGTTAAACAGCGAATGGTGGAATGAAGAGCTGATGGAAAGGGTGATTTTAAAGGTAAAAAAAAGAAGCGTGGTTGAATGTACTAAAGCAAATGAAAAAGATCAAAAGAAAGATGCTTGTTAATTATATAAGGAGGAAAAAGAAATTACTAAAAGGTGTATACGTAGGAGAAACAAGAGGTAAATGAAACAGTTGGAAAGGAGGATGAAGGAGGACATACAAGGAAATAGAAGCTCTTCTGGAAGAAGCGCGAAGGTTAAGAATGAGAATAAGGGCGTCTGCTGCTTAGAATAATGAATCGGGATGGTGCATTTTGTAACTGATTGATATGGACGTGTGAGGGGAGTGTTGGAAAGAACAGCCTTTCGAAAATCTGCCACTAATATTAACATGTAACATGAATGAGGTGTTAGTGAATGTGTGCGTTTGATGGTTGCCAAGAAGGGAATAGTATTATTCGGGATGCAGGAGTTATTAGTAAGGAACGGAGTAATGGGTAAGGGTGAGAAAGTGCAAGAATTGTAAATCTGCAGGTAAGATGAAATTACTACCGTTGAAAAATGATCCAAGACGGAGGCGAACGATGGTGATTTGAGTTGATTCTCGAAGTTGTGTATAAAGCCTTTATGAGGTATAAGTTCCAAAAGGGATTGAGAGCGAGAGCGTAATAGTACCCTTGATAAGGGTAAAGGAGAAAAGGGGGACACTGTAGAATTAATAGAGGGAATAAGTTTATTGAGTTGTTGTAGGAAGGTATATGCTGGTATTTTAGGTCGAAGAGGCGTCGCAGTGACTGAGGGACTGATTGGTGAAAGAAAAAGGTGCGTTTAGTAGTGGTAAAGGTTGTGTGGATCAAATCTTACATTGAAACAAATATCATTGAGAAAATGAGGGAGAAGATAAATAAATTGTATTTTAGGTTTTATGGAATTTTGCAACAGGCGTATATAGATTAATAGGGAAGCGTTAGTGATATGTGTAGTGATATATGGTGTTGGTGTAGGCTTCTGAATGGAATCAAAAAGTATGTATGGCGATAGTGAGCGTGTGTAAGAAATAAATGGTGTCAATGGTGAATTGGTGATTTAATGGCGGAGTAAGACAGGGTTGTGTTATGTCCCCTTGGTTATTCAATTTGTATTAATGGGATGGGGTTATGAAAGAATTTGAGGTGGGGATGGCAGGATGGAATGGTTGTTAGGAATGGTAGCGAGAATGGTAGTTGATAGTGGCGAGGTGGCCTACCTATTATATGCGGCCGATTTGGTTTTGTGTGGCGCGAACTGAAAGGAGCAGTTTGAGAGGATTGATAAGAGAGATTTGCAGCGGGTGAGCTTTCTTGTGACAGAGGAGGAGGCTTGAAAGTTAAACGTGGATATAGAGTAAGTTAGGTTGTGAGTGAGGAACTCCTCAGTGTGAAGTTATGTTAGATGGTAGCAGCTGAGACAAGTGTCTGAGTTTAAATATTTAGGGTATAATGTTGGATAGAAGGGAATCGGACGAGCAAGAGTTGTTAGTAGGAAGGTGTGAATGGCGGAAGGTGGTGGTGCAATTAAATCGTTGGTTGAAGTAAAGGGACTAAGTCTTGAGTTGCTAGGGTCTTACATGAGGCGTATGTCTGATTACTGTGTTATTGTATCGGTAGTGAGCGACTATGCGTCTGGAATAAGATGTATAGATCTAAAGTATAATGTTTGTTCAGTCATGGACAATCTTAGGGGATGTCTAGGTGTGAGAAGAATTGTAAAGAGCAGGAAATGAACGTATTCAGAGAGTTGTGTCGTGTGAAGAAAGGGGTAAATGAGAAATAAATGAAAGTAATTCTGAGATGGTTTGGTCATAGTGGAAAGGTATAGGCCGTAATGAATGATAGCCGTGGTTAAGCGGCCCACTGTAAGTGGGTGAGCTGTCGTGGAAACCGACCGCTGGTAGATCCGAAAGGAGAAAGTGGATTGAGTTCGGTGAACGAATGTCTGAAGGAGAGAACTGTGGAGTTTGCAGAGGCGAGAATAAAGGGCTGCATCGGATAGGAGAGAACTGGCCGGGGGGTTTTGGTATAGGGGCATGGATGTGTCCCACCTGGGCCGCGGGATGAAACTTACTATTCGACATTTACACCATATGTGAGGGTCCGTCGCGGCGAGCCATATGGTCCATGATGCTCCTAGGGTGGTATTTCTAGTCGATTTGACAGTCTCCTCACTAATTAATGGTACAGAGGGTGGCGGTAAGGTGTGGGCTCTTCTCTTTCGATCGTTTTTCACGGTTCTCCAACTGCATTTCTTTCCGATGCCTTGTGTACAGCACCCTTACCCCCAATCTTGGGGCAAGAGGAAGGTGAAGAAAGAAAGAGAAAGATATATATATATTAATAATATATATATAATAATATATATATATAACTATATATATATATCGTAGACTTATATATATACTATATATATATGGCCACCTGGCCAAGGGATGAAACCCTTACAATGACGATCACCATAAGTGAGGGTTTATCACATCGCTGTCCCATGAAGGCTTTAGGGTGGATTTTCTGACTGTCGATGGTTTCCCCACTACATTTAATGGTTAACTTGAGGGGACGATCAAGGTAAGAGCTAGGCTCCTGTTTCGACACTTTGTCATAGTTCTGCTACTGCCTTTTCCTTTCCGTATTGCCCGTCAGCGCACAGTTACGCCCAATTCATTGGGAATATAACGGCGAGAATGACAGAAAGAACAGAAGATGTATACTAATATATATATATAGTATATATATAATATATAACGGTATATATATAAATATGATATAAAGTTATATGAAATATATATAACTCATATATATATATAAACCGTATTACAGTATCATATGATATTATATAAGTTATATATCATACTCAGTACTAAATAGATATACAACTAAATTACGCCGTGATCGATAGTATCGGATATATATATATAATGAGATCAGTATGTTGTTCTATGTAAAAATAAGTTAGTGGGTGCTTGGATGCGGAGAAGAAGGAGATAACTCGGAAAAGAAATGCGTTAGAATTAATAGTGAGCAGAACAGGAAGTTAAGTGAAAGGTAATATAGATAATATATAAACTGTTTGAAAGCTGCGAGATGCAAAATCCTGGGAGCAAATGCAAGGAAGCAGTGTCCAGTTATCGCAATGGGAGCAGATCGCTCGGGATGACTAGTAACATACCTAGCTATTCCTATGCTTCGAACTGTGCTAAGAGTAGGGAGGTAAGAATGTATAACAGGTTGGAATGAATGGAAGAGGTTAATGCAAGTGGTTAAAGTAAAAACAAGAAGCGTGGTTGAAATGTACAAAAGCCAATGATGAAGTTTCAAGAAAGATGTTTGGAATTATACATAAGGAGGAAAAAAGAATACTAAAAGGTGGTGCATACGTAGGAGAAACAAGAGCGTAAATAAACAGTTTGGAAGGGAGCGGCGATGAATATGGGCACTACACAGGGAATAGGAACAACCTGTATCGGAAGGAAGGCGGAAGTTAAGACATGAGAAATAAGGGGAAACTCCTATAGAATATTAATAGCGGATGAGTGCTTTTGTAACTGATGAACATGGATGTGAGGGGACTGTGGAAAGAACACTTCGAGAATCTGTATATATTAACAGTAATGAAGAGTGGTGTTTATGTGCAATGTATTGTGATTTGATGGCTGCAAAAAGAATAGGCTATTTTATGGCGGATGAGGTCATTACAACGGAACAATCAGGTGGTACATGGGGTAGAGTTGGAGAACAATTGAACAGAAGGGTAAATTCTACAGCGTATAGATGAAAAATTACAGGTGAAAATGATTCCAAGAAGAGAGGCGAGATGGCTTCTGATTGGATTTCTTAAAAGTTGTTGTAAATAAAGCGCTGTTATGGAGGTATAGTTCCGAGGGATTGGAAGAGCATGCAGTAATAGTACCTCTTTATATAAGGGTCAAGGGGACGATTAAGGGGAACTGTAGGAATTATAGGGAATTAGTTCTATTGATGGTTGTAGGGAAGATATATGTTCGGTATAGGCGAGCAGTCCGTTCGAAGTTGACTTGAAGGACTGATTTGAGTCAAGACAAGGTGCATTTAGGATAGGGTAGAGGTCGTGTCAGTGGTATCAAATCACTTTACCTTGATGAAAAAAAATGATCGGACAAAATGAGGAGACAGAATAAATTTGTATTCTCGCTCTCTCTATGGAATTTGATTGATTAAGGATTAATAGGACTGCACTCTTATGGCTCCATTCAAGTTCAGTATTGGTGTTCGGGGTAACTAGAGCTTCTGAAATGGAATCAAACGTCTCTGCTATGCACGATAGTGTGTTGTGTAAGGAAATAAATGGTGTTGTCAAAAGTGATTGGATTTAATCACATAGCGGAGTGTGGCAGGGAAGCTGTTATTGATCCCTTGATAATTCGACTTTGTATATGAATTGGGCACGCACACATTTATCTCTCTGTAGTGCTAGGAAATGGCCTGCACTTCTGGCAATTGTCATGCTTGAGTCAATGAGGTGAGGGAGAGGTCCCTACCTAGTATAGCGGATGATTTGGTTTTCTTCGTTGCGTTAGCGAATCAGAAGGAGTTTGAGAGGATTGGTAGACTGATTTGGCAGGGTGTGTAAAGGAGGCGGTTTGCTAAAGTAAACGTAGATAAGGTAAGGTTATGGTGTAACGATGGAGGACAGTCTCCGTCGGATGTGAAGTTCAACAGCGGATATGATAGAGGTACCAGCTGAAACAAGGTCTGAGCTTAAAATTTAGGGATATATGTTGGATGAAAAGGAACGGAATGATGCAGAGTGTAGTCAGGAAAGTTCCGTGAATTCGGCAGGAAGGTTGTCTGTTGCAAATTAAATATCGTTGTTGTGATGTTAAACGGGAATAGTCTGTGAAGTGCCGCTAGGGTCTTAACATGGGTACTTGCTTTTACCCTGTGTATAATGTATAGTAGTAGAACTATGGTCTGGCCAATAAGAGGGTATAGATTTAAAGTTCAACGTGTTCAGATGGACAATCTTAGAGACGTGTTAGGTGTCTGAAAAAGAACCTCATTTAAAATGAGGAATTGAAACAATATTAGTTACATATGGTGTGCAAGAAAGGGGTAGAGATGAATAAATGAAAGCAACCGTTGAGAATGGTTATTGGTCATATGAAAGGAGTGAAATGACAGTCAGTTGGTTACAGGGTAGCTATGTGGTGACGGTGTTGGAACAACCAGCTGGGGAACCCGAAGAAAAAATAGACTTGCAGTCAATATCCAAAGTGACACGACATGTCCTGAAGGATGAAGGTGCGTGCAGTGGCAGAGGGCTCGACTGAGGAAAATAAACACAAAGGGGGTTTTTGGCAAAAATAGGAGTGAATCAGAGGAGTTTGTGAGGGGGTTTATTGGTTGTGGCCCCACTTGAGCCAGGGGTGGAACCCTACACTGACGATATGCCATAGTGAAAGGTCCGTACGCGGTCCGTGAAGCTCGTAGGGTGGTTTTCCGCTGAGTTCTCAACCTAATAAGGTTATAGAGGGGGCGGGTAAGGCTGGGGCTTTTCTTTTCGACTTGGATTGTCATATTTATCACTTACTTTCTTTTCCCGATGACTTGTCAACACCTTACCCCACTCTTGGAAAGGAAGCATAATAATAATAATAATATAATAATAATAATAATAATAATAATAATAATAAAAAAACAAAAAAAAAAAAAAAAAAAAATAAAAAAAAAAAAGAAAAAAAAAAAAAATATTAATCTAATAATAAAAAATAAAAATAAACAATAATAATAATAATCCTCAATACATAAGTACTGATATATAAAATATATACACATAAGTGCATTATTTTTTTTTTTTTTTTTTTTTTTTTCGATTTTATTTTTGGAATCACCACGGCACACAATGAAGCGGCCACACTGGGCTGGAAAATCAGATCAACACCATGGGAGGGCCCTGTCACTCATAACATGTTTCAAATGTTCAAAAAAGATTTTGATTGGTCGAAAATGAATATTCAGTCCAGTCAACAATAAATAAAACTAAATAAAATTTTATCCTGCAATTGTTAACATAGTCTTAAAGATTACATAACAAAACCAAATGCTATAAAGAATATTCACTTCTTTGAGATACAAGAAAATGTGTTACTGCCTAAATGGGGAAGATTCAGATAAGATATGCGGAAATCTTTTTAGAAGTTGTTATGGACCTAAGTAGGAAAATAACGACAGCGAATAGCGTCCAGATGGGAAAATCAATCAATCGAAGATACTGATAAACAGATTGCGGGCTGGTGTGGCGACGGAAAATTTGCAAATGGCAGGAGCGCGTACGTGACATAAGTGACTGTGTAGTGATGTGTGTGCCAAACGGAGGCGATGGCAAGTTAGTATCACTCATGCTAAGCGCTTTCGTCTGTGGAGGAAGGACCACTCACGATATCTCGGCTTTTATGTTTCTAATGTTTCCTTTCCCTCGCCGATGCACTCGTCCAGCACTCTTGCGAACAAGATCGAAAGCCCTGGTCGGAGAGCAGGATAGTAATCCGTTGATGGGAGGCGGCCTTGTCGAATGCCATCCGGGAGGTACCTGGAAAAACTCCGAGAAGAGGAGGCGGCCATTTTGCCCTCTCTATCAGCGATTTCCATTGCCAGGTTACCCCTACATGAGAGGGAGTCCAACATAAAATAATTGCTTTCTTTACGGGAGTGAGAAAGTCGAAAGAATTGCTTGCACAGCTATTACACATTGCGTTTTTAGAATAAGGGGTTTAAGCGCTTGCTTGTAGCGCGCTAAGCGAGTCTGAATAAACGACATATGATGATCTTGTTTAAGGATTAGAATTCGAGATAAGGGGCAATCATTATAGCCGTTAACTGCTAGTAAAATGGAAGGCATTAAGTGGGGAAGGGTATGGAGTAGGTTGCGGGTCAGGAAGAGACATTTTCAGAAGCGCCCATCACTGTCCCCTATTTTAGAGCCGTCAATAAACACCTGGAGTAAAATCATCGTGAACTGCGGCGTGAGACAGAAATGATGCTTTTAACAGGCCAGCAGGATGGCAGGTGGCTAGATTTTGAGAGAGATGTCAGAGCCAAGGCCAAAACTGAGGGAGGGAAATAGCCCAAGGGTGATACCCTTCGTCCGAAAAGAGACAAGGCAGCACCTTTTGAAAAGGATGTTGAGGAAACTAAAGATGTTATGAACCGTCTTTCGCAAATGCGCCAGTATAGGATTTGACCGGTACCTTCCTGCCAGACATCGGTGTTCAAGCAGACGGTATTGGGGTTCTGAAACGAAGATATATTAGTACACACACTGATGTAGTCTCGTTCGAAGGAGAGAGTAGGCATCACATTTGGATTCAACTTTACACAAAGGCCAGTCCTCACACTGGGGGGGACGATCCAGAAAAGCCCAAGCTGGACGAACCGGATCGACTTCGTTTTTGGATGGGCTCTACAACACAGGCCCTTGTAGCAGTGCTTTGTGGCAGGGTCCTGACCATATACCTTTGCAGCCCATAATCCCGCTTTCCCGATCGGTATTAGGGCACGTCACAAGCACCGTAAAAGGGATTTGCGATCAGCACCCTCAAGATTTTGACAGCCGAGATAACGTAACTAGGTCAAGGGTGCGATCGACAAGTTGCTCTTCTTAGGATGATTCCTATATGACGGCTGCATAATCGCCTAAGTGGTCATCTAGATGAGTCCCTATGACAACTTTGATCCTGTGACACCGTTATCCCCACGAATGGGGCGAACCCACTGCCTATAACGTTAGGTTCGCTGGCAGTACACGGCGCAGTGCTTCGTTTCCTTTTTCCTCTAAAAGCATGCCTGAGGTTTTGCGTGGGAGGAAAAATGGAAGCCCATGGGAGCTAGCACACTGTTGCAAATATCTTTCCAATAGCTAGTGCAAGTCTCGCCGTTCGCAGAAAGGGCAAGGCCTCGGCACCGCTATGTATAATGCGTGAAGTCATCGACACTATAGAGAAAAATTGACGTGCTGGCAAATAGACCGCGACCTGGTAACATATCATTGAATTCAAGGAGCAAAATAGTAGGTACACTTAAAACACTTAACCTGCCGAGCGACTCCTTCCATTCCAGAGTTAAAACGTGGCGTAGACAGAATAGAAGAGCACCGAACCTGGATAGATCTGATGTGATAAAAGGCATCTTGATACAATAGAGGGAGTTGTCGCGGAAAACCAGACCGCGAAGGAGTTTTAAGGAGACTCCCCAGTTCTCCACGTTGTGTAGTAAGCCTTTTTACAGGTCAAAAAAGACACCAAGAACCATCCCACCAGTGGAGAAGGCTTCCCGGATGTCATGGTCTAGTTTTAACAAGGGGTCCGCGGTCGAACGATTTTTGCGGAAACCAAATTGGAAGTTTGAGAAAGCTTGACGGCTCTCCAGAACAAGGAGTAAGCGGCCAGAAACCATGTTTCTCCATTGAATACGAGGTCTAGTGCACAGGTCAGCGGGGAAATCTGAGTCTCTTGGTTAATAGTCCTGCCATCACTTTTCGGATCTTTTCCCACGTTTAGGGCCGGGCGTCGATAGGAAGATTACAAAAGCTGTAGTCGCAAATAGCATGGATAAGACAAGATTCCGATCCAGATTCACTGTCCTATGATACAATGCCAAGCCAAAAAATGCTTGACGACCGAAGGGGATGGATGATGATACGGAGCATGAATGCAACGAATCTAGTCATCGGAAACCACAGGGCCAACCGCTACTTTGCTCAGTCTTTCGCCAAATGCAGTTTTGATACTCTGCAAGTGTAAAGACGGTTGTAGGTATGATTTTCTCCTTTCGCTGTTGAAAGTCTGGTAGTGCTCGCTGATCAAGTTCTCAGTTTGAAAGGGCTTACAGTTGTAGGGAATGAGCTCGATGGCTAGCAAAGCGCTATAACCTAACGCATCCGCTACGCACCGCCGCAGCTGAAATTCGTATCAGTTATTTCAGGGCCCATACGATGACTGTGGGTTGAAGAGTCATTGGACGACGAGATATTTTCCTGGTGTAACTTTCCACACTAAGGGAAGGGGAGTTGTGACTAGGTAACAGTCGATATTGTAAGTTCGAAAATAATTGTTTACGGCGTATGACGCATTAATCTCGGCCTTAAGAATCTCGCTAGGCCAGGCAGCTTTTAAAAATCACATCATGTTGGTCTCCCGCCCTCCCCCGACGCTAACCTTCTCACACACACACCGCATAGCAGTCCCTCCCGGAGTAGCTACACGGGCCTATTTTGTAATATGGCCGGTAGAGTTTCTCTCTTCTCTCGGCTGGGCTTAGTGTGCCGACACTCTGTAGGTCACACACCCAGCCCCGACACGCGCGCAATGCGACCGACCACTGCTGAGAAGGCTGTGTGAATGCAAGATCTATCTCCCCTAGCCGGACCTACGTGGCCAAAAGCCTAGACCTACTTAATCTGGAAATAAGCGCATAAGCGCCATCCGCATCATAAGCAGTCAGGAAATACCGTTTATTTAAAATGGAATGGAAACGAGGTGACGTAGCTCGCTTCGCTCTCTGATAAAGCAAGCGGAAAGCCCCACATCTCCGCCTCGATTCAACTCCAACGCCAGAGCTGGAAGTTGCGGGTTCTTTCGCCATCTTGGGCGTGGCAGCTACTAGCTGCCGTTCTCAACTGCCGTACATTGAATCGAGCCTACGACTAGGTTAATGATCCGCTGTCCCGAATAAATATCTCAAAAGCAATACTGACCACGGGACCACGGGTCAAAACGCGACTCCCCATACATGGGAACTGTGCAGCAAACAGGAAATTGTTCAATACAAACAGACAGTGTTGGCCATGACATATCTAACATCGATTCCATACGGTTTGGATCAGTCTCGTGATTAAGACGCATCCAAGGCGAAAAGCGGAGGTTAGCGACGATCATGATTAAATCTTGGACTTAGCTACTCTGAAGTGACAGGTCACCCCCACCTAAACGGCGGTGGCGGAAGCTTGAAGTCACCCCTAAAGGCGCCCTTCAACACACCGGCCACTAGCAGGGAGGCTCGTCTTGAAAAGATCTTGCCAAGTCAGACCTTAGTAAACTTCACTAACTTGGAGCCAAGCTTAAGAGTTGACAGCCACTCTATCCAGTATCAGGTTCGCCATGAGATAAGAACGCTGAATTCTCTGCCTAGGCTTACTGCACTCACTCTCTCGCTCTCTCTCATGAGGGGACTGACCGGCAATAAGGTGGGCATAGATTTGTTGAATTGAGTATATTTCCTGACCTCCTTCCCCTATCCATCTGTCACCTCTTTCTATAGAATACGGCGATTTGTATTTCAGATGTTGCATCCGGCATAACCAGGAAGTCACCGATGACATAGTCGCGAGTGGCGCTCTGCAAAACATATACACTTTGGTGCTACATATGTTTATTAGTTGAAACAATTCTTCGAAAATATAGAGTATCATCGCACGTACAATTCCATTGCGAAGGAAAGTTACGTCATGGTGTGAGTATATTCAATAGTTATCGCATGGCGGTCACTCCTTCATTAGAGACAATTGCATCTATTGTGACACTGGGAGCGGTAATGTTCAGAGGGCTGGTTGGATTGAGGAGGGGGAACGGTGAGACGTGCCGCTGTCTCGGCGAGGGAGGGGAAAAAACTCTGGGGAGGCCAGCACAGGTAGTCTGACACCAGAGATTTGTATAGGTTGCCCATATGTACGTTCTTTTAGAGAGGAGTAAGTTCAGACTGTCATTATTGTAAAGAGCCTTCACCTATGAAGTGCGAGAAAGTTGAATTCCAACGAAGTTCACTTCGTTTACTGTGGGTTGGCTTGTTAATAGAAGACGCTCGTAATGCTCATGTTTCATTTTAGTGCTGAGAGAGCAGTTTCAGAATCCCGACTTGGCAAGCAGATCAGAAAATGTGGGGCCAGCGGCAGTGGATGTTTCCAATGGAAATGGCGAAGAAGGTGTATCCAGAAGAGGCGCTTATTGTCTTTTTGAGAATGGTACTTGGTGGTCTACCGACTATCACGATTTCCAATATGGATATCTCGCATGAAATTGGCACAAGCGCTCTTTCTATTCTCGGAGAATTTTCCTAGTTACTTCGTCCATGCGGGTGATTTTTGGGGAATTGAGTTTGATGGGAATTTGGACTCCTTGGGTCCATCTTCATGCCTCCATCAGACCCAGAACGTTTAGAAAGGTTGCCGACTGTTTACGTTTCGAACAGTTGTTCCATAATCACCCTTTCTCGGAGAAGTGCAGGAAGCTCTAGAAAGAGAATGGGTCGTCGGCATCAAGCTCCATTTGCGGAGTGCTGACCCCTTGGTGAAACTAGAGTCTAGGGTATAGAATCCCTTAGAGAGGGCTGCATAAAGGAAATCGGCGACCGGAAAGATTATAGAAGAATCACAGGAACTAAAAAACTGTTCTTGTAAGCGACTATTAGATGATTGTGTTGGTGCAGTTGTTCATTAGTTTGGGATTACTTGGCACAAGTCTAATTAAAGCCTTTGCATTTGTTTCAGAAGTAGACTTAGGCGAGAGGTCTCTTTCTGAGTTGCTTTTTTTACATCTGGCGGTGTTCAGCTTTATTGTTTAAGAATTCGCGTTGCTCTATTATTTTCAGCTAGCAGCAAACTAATCTTTAACTCGCGCGACTAATTCTCTATTCGTGCATCTGTGTTTTCTAAGATCATCTCTACCTAGGGGTCTTTAGTAATAGGAGGCGAATTATCCTATATATTATATATTTATATATATACAATATATATATATGTATAATATATAGTATATATATATCATATATATATATATATATGTATACATATATATATATAATTAGATATATATATAATCATATATATATATACTATATATATATATTATATAATATATATATATCACCATAAATAGGTTTAAAGTTTCAAGTTCGAGGATACGGAGAGCAGGCCCTTCCAGGCGGGACACGGACATCAAGCTGGCCGGTCGCATGATTATCGAGCGCGTTATTGGGCATCATCATACCAGCGACAGCTACTGATTCCGGAAAACCAAAAAATAAAAAATTAAAAACATCAAAAAAAAGACGCAATCATCAAAGGAAACTGTCAACAAATTAAACCCTGTCATACTCACTGGAAACACATCACAACTTCTGAACCAGAATAAAACAACCACCCTGGACCCGCCATTCTCGCGCCACGATGATCTCGCCGAGAAATACATGCAACCAGCCTATTCCGACGACCACGGCCCAAAAATTTTAAGTATATTGATGTAAAAACAAAGGGGGCGGGCCAATGGGGGCGGGCGACCAGTGCTCATCTTTTCCTTTCTTTCTTTTCCCCCCCCCAGTATAAATAATGTATTACTCCAGTTTTCACCTATTTTTAAAAAAATCTTCACAAATTACAAATTAAACTATGAAACATTTAACTTTAAGTTCTTTTTAAATTAAACTAAAAAACAAAATTGGTAAATTATACAATTACATTTATGAAAACGATTTCTCTGCGGAGAAGCTTGGCATTCATTCCAACTGATCAAAGATTATTCGATATTCATGCAATAAGATGGAGAAGAAGAGTACTTGGATGACCATACCTCGTGCCCCATCTTTCTCTGAGGTAAAAAAACAAAACATAAATTTAAGAACCAATAGAAAACTAAACTAAATAGCCAAATTACTACCATGTGACTAGTTCTATATATTTTAAAATAACACAGCTAAAGAATGAAGATATTCCATCAATATCAAATAATGCATTAACTTTTTATTACCAGTAAAGGTTACATTTCAATATATATAATAATATACACCTCTATGCTAGGTAATATATATATATATTATTATAAGTGTAATATATAATATATAATTATAATATATATAATATATATATATATATATATAATATATATATATATATATTATATATATATACACCTCTTGTAGGAATGCTGATGATTGCCTCGGAAATTGTCGTGATCGAGTAAACGGGCTTCATAATTTATCGGCGAAAATTGTATGAATCGTATGAGGTACATGGAATGTCAGTAGGAATAAATTTGAGAGCAGAGGTGATTGAATGTATATTAGAAAGGCAAATTTGAACTTGCTCGCTGTGCTGAAACAAAGATTGAAAGAAACGGTGAAAATGAAGTTATGTTAGATGGTTGAGCAGGCTGGAACAAGTTGTCTGAGTTTTAAATATTATGGATATATGTTGTATGAAAAGGGAGCGGATGATGCAGAGTGTAGTAGGGAAAGTAGTTGAATGGCAGGAAGGTGGCTGGTGCCAATAAATCGTTGGTGGACGTAAAGGACTAAGTCTTGAGTGCGACAGGGTCTTCATGAGGGTATGTTTGTTACCTGTGTTTAATAATGTATAGTAGTGAGACTATTGCGTCTGGAATAAGAGGTATAGATCTAAAGTGTACAACGTGTTCAAAATGGACAATCTTAAGAGGGTGTTAGGTAGTGAAAAGAATCTGATAAAAGTGAGGAATAAACGTATTAGAGAATTGTGTGGGTGAAGAAAGGGGTAAAGAGAGAATAAATGAAAGTATGTTGAGATGGTATTTGGTCATGTGGAAAGGATGAGACAGTCCAGTTGGTTAAGCGATGTAATAGTTGCGTGAGTGTTGTAGGGAATCGACCAGCTGGGAGACCAAAGAAAAAGTGAATTGAGGCAGTAAACGAATGTCTGAAGGAGAAATGTGAGTTTGGCAGAGGCGAGAATTAAAGTGCTAAAAGGAGTGAATGGCGGGTTTTGTAGGGGTATGGATGTGGACACACCTGGGCTAGAGGATGAACCTTACACTTGACGATATGCCATAGTGAGGGTCGTCGCGGTCCCATGAAGCTTTCTGGGAGGATTTCTGACTGCGCTGAGTCTCTCACTAACAGGTTTACAGAGGACCAGGTGTAAGCTCATGGGCTTTCTTTTTCGACTTGTGTCATGTTCTACTGCTTCTCTATTCCGATGGATGTCACGCACCTTACCCCCAGTCTTGGGGAAAAAAGGATGATATATATATATATACCCAGCGGTAATATATATATATTATATATATATATCATATATAATATATATAGATATATATATATAATATATATATATATATATATATATATACTATATATATATATATAGTATAATATATAATATATATTATATTACTGTCGTTCGCTCGTAGAATGCGGTCTTGCTATACCGCGGTTGGTAAAAAGATAAAAGAAAAATTAAAACTACAAAAACAAAAAATAAAATTAAAATTTGTAACATAAATATGTTAAAAAGGTAATAAAATTAAAATAGTAAAAATAAAATAAAATCTGTAAAATTATACATAAGATAATTGTAATGTAATAAATATTCGTACTAAGTGACTAGTCAATAAAATATGTTTATATTAGGGATGTACCGATAGCAGATATATTATAATTTATCAATTTTTAATTAAGGATAAAATAAAATACTGTGCTGCTATTTAATTAACCTAATATACAAAGACTAAAAACTTTAAAATTAATGTGAATTTTTAGGGGGCTAAAGTTATACGCGATGTCGCCTATAACGCGGGGGGGTCAGGAACCTTACCCCCGAGTTCTACGAGGAACGACTGTATATTATATATATATAATTATATATATATATATTATATTAATATAGTTATATAAATATCATATATATATAATATATACTTATATATATATATATACTCACTCTATTATATAGTTATATAATATATATATAATATATATAAATAATATAATATCACTATATATATATATATTATATATGGTTTATTTCTGTTCTGTGTGACGTACATATATTCTAATGGTTTAAAATTTTAAAGTTGAAAAGCCAACGCACTCTTGTGAGGTTTAATTAATGGTTCTATCTGAGGGTTGACGTTGAGAGTACGATATTTCTGGAAATCTAAAAATGTTTTGGAAGGGGTGAGTAGAGCCTTCAGATTGATTGTGTTGGGAGATATAAATGGTTGG
>JABUQX010090859.1:25000-34506 GCA_015478945.1 Trachelipus rathkii | reverse complement strand
GGGGAGAGAGATGCAGTAAGCAATAACGTAAACCACCATCTCACCCATCATGACCCATTATAATATATATGATATATAATATATATATATATATATAGTATATATATATATATATATCTATATATATATATTATATAATATATTATATATATATATATATAGTATAATATATATTATATATTATATATATTATATTATATATTATACTATATTATATGCTAGGTATATATATATATATATATATATATATAATATTTAATTAGTTCATATTTTAGCACCATTTTGTATAACCATAGCGTAAAAACAAAGTCTTTGAACAAAGAACCTTTTTATATAATTATATTCACCGAACATGATAACAAACATTTAATCCTTGTTTCACTTTAACATACTACTTTTAACGAGGGACTATTAAAAATTTGATGACTTTTATGAATTACTTACAAATGTTCATATTCAAGGCTATCACCATTTTATGCTAATTATTGGTATATATATATACATCATTATTTCAGAAAATATCAATACAAAAGATGATAATGATTATAAGCTATGTCCACTTGTGTAACACGATGCAATACTGGTATACATATATACATCATTTTTCATATTAATTATTATAAATTTATGTATTAAATTTTCTTTTTAAATTGTAACTTCAATATTTAATTTTTCTATCAGGGGAAGATCCAATATTCGGATCACGCTAAGCCCAATTTTCGCCCCCCTTCTAAAAATGAAAATAAAATTCGGAATTTTCAGCCGATTTTGACCCTATAAAAAGCAAACTGTAGTTTTTTGTGTTTTTCTGTGTCTGTGTCATTCTTTCAGAATTTTCAATTTTTCAAAACCCATGTTTTTGACATTTGTTGTATCAACTTCCAGAATTTTTTCGAAATGACTTCCAACTTAAAATATGCATAGATGGGGTAATTACCTACGAAACGCACGAAGTTTTTTTCCGATTTTTTTTAATTTCAAAACCCGCTTTTTTTGAATTTTAAAATGAAAAATTGCGATAATTTTTTTTCTGCTCGATCGGTTAATGAAATTTCAATTGCATATGTAGTCGGAAGATATGCACATTTTTTACTTAGATAATTTTTTGTATATATATATATTAGTTTGGGATTTGTTCTTGGAACAAATTTTCAAAAACCAATTTTGAAAATTTTTAAAAATTTTCTTTTGAGTATCCAAAAATATTATCTTAGTAAAAAAGATATCCGACTGTACAAGCCCTGAAAATTTGATG
Organism: Trachelipus rathkii; assembly: GCA_015478945.1. Classification (NCBI taxonomy): domain Eukaryota; kingdom Metazoa; phylum Arthropoda; class Malacostraca; order Isopoda; family Trachelipodidae; genus Trachelipus; species Trachelipus rathkii. The sequence goes on along the minus strand of JABUQX010090859.1, from coordinate 33,251 downwards.
TTGATCGGACCAGTAGAAATATATAATATATATAATATATATATATATATATTACTTCTATATATATTAAATAAATAAATTATATATATCACATATATATAAATTATATATATATATATTATATATATATATATATATATATATATCTATATATATATATATATATACACCCCCCACACACGCCTTACTTCAAGGCCCGACCACCATAATATATGTTATATATATATATATATATATATATATAATTATATTATATTATGATAATATTATATATATATATATACTATATATATATATATATTATATATTATATAATATCAATTTTTCACTTTTCAAAATTCAAACATTTTAAAAAGTGAAATATTGAGATATTTTTTTCACACCTGTCCGATCAACATCAAATATTCAGGGCATGAATAGTCGGGCTAGATGAATCTATTTTACTTAGATAATTGTTTTGAATACTCAAAAGAAAATGTTTTAAAAATTTTCCATTTTTTTTATTAATTTGTTCCAAGAACAAATCCAAAACTGATCCATATACAATAAAATTATCTAAGTAAAAATTGTTGGCGTCTCTTCGACTACATATGCCCTGAAAGTTTCATCCACTTCGCACGAAAAAAAAAATTATCGCAATTTTTCATTTTAAAATCCAAAATAATTGAGTTTTGAAATTGGACAACGCTGAGCATAAAACTAAAAATATCGAAAAAGTACTTCATGCATTTTGTGGGCAATAGACCCATCTATGAATATTTAAAATTTGAAGTCATTTCAAAAAAATTCTGGAAGTTGATACAACAAATGTCAAAAACATTGGTTTTGAAAACTTGAAAATTCTGAAAGAATGACAACAGACACAGAAAAACACTCTAAAACGACATTTTAGATGGCAAAAAAGACACAATTAAATGTTTATAGGGTCAAAATTGGCTGAAAATTCCGAATTTTATGGCCATTTTTATGGGGGGGGGGAATTGGACTTAGCGTTCCCTTCAACGTTATATATTTCAAAGTTTTTAAAATTTTACAATTAAATGTTACGTAAAAACAAAGGCTATGAGCAAAAACTTGTTTTATATTATTATATAATTCTAATAACTGACAATACTAACAAAAAATGTAATCATGGTTTCACTAAACATATATTCACGAAGTGGCTTTAAAATCTTTAACTTTTCAACACCAAGAATAATTAACAACATGAACAAAATTTTAACTTATCAACGAAGTACGAAGAACATAATGTATCACAACAAACCTAACATACATTACGTATGAATAAACTACAAACATTGACAAAGTTCAGTTTGTAAAATCGATAAATTACATAACATTACATAGCAAAGCTTAGCATACCTCTACTTTTCCATCATATTTATAACATATCATTGTTAATTCCACCTTAACATTGTAATATTTAACAAAACCTAAAAAAAATTATCATAACGTAATCTGCCTAACATACAAACCATGAATAAGTGCTTCACACACACAACGCACATTATTTACAGAGACACTTTACTTAATACATTATCTAGCCAAACCTTTCGCTAACTTACTGATCATATGTCTGTTATTCCTATAACGTCATGCATCTGGGTTCCGTTTTCTAAACGTTGTCTGAAAACATTTATATTTTACATATATCTTCAGTTTGACGGCTAAGGCATTTATATTTTTCACAAATTTAATATAGACATTTCGTTTTCTTTTTTATTTTATTTTAACTTTTTATTATACTTCTTTTCGTTTATATTTTGCTAAAAATTTTATTTATTTATTTATTTTACATTTTTTATTTTAAGTTTAAGTTGCTAAGTATTTATTATTTAATAAGTTTATTTTGTATATTTTATTGATTTGTTTTAAATTTTTATTTTAAACTTTTAATTTTATAAAAGTTTACTTATTTTTTTATAAAATAGTTTTTAAACATTGTTTTACTGAAATTTTATTTATTTTATTAAAAGCGTTTTTAAAACATTATGTTTTTTCTAATTTTTTGTTTAAAAATATCTACTGTAAAGCAGTAAAGCAGTAGCGAAAACATTATACCCCTCCTAAATCCCATGGCATTTCCTGCTATTCTCTTGACTTACTGCTTTACGTATCGTTTTACTGCTTTACGTCATATATATAAAATAAGTTTTTTGTATGAACGCAACATATAATTTATTAAAACATTTTCTGTTTTTACTAGATTTTTATTAATTTTTATTAAAAATATCAATTGATCAAATGATCAATTGATCAATAGATCAAACCCTAATCAACCATAAGTCCCATCCCGTCCATATTACCCTTGATCAATGTAATAAGTGATAAAGTCAAGATTAAATGATTGGAGTCCTAATTAAACTTAATTCTTTGCACAACGTAACATAGAAGTATGTTTCTTTTATAACCATTACATAAAATTAACAACATCATTCTATGTTTATACAAAATTTTTATTCTTTTAATTAAGAATATCAGCTATGTGATTAAAGTCATTTTTAACTATTATTGCTACACAAACATTACATATGAGTTCTTTTGTAAGGTCTTTTGTATGATCACAACATAAATTTTATTAAAATATTCATAAGCTCTTTTGAACATAACATAGAACATAACAAAGAACATAATTTTTTTGTTTGATCACAACATAAATTTTTATTAAAATCTTAATATTCTTTAATGTGTATAAAAAAATATATATATAACACACATACTTACGCATGAATAAACTGCTAGCATGAGAAAAATTCACTGCATAATATCAGTAAAGTAGCTAACATCACTAACAGAACTTATGCCTAATCTAACTTTTCCTCTGAATCAAATTTCTCTAACATATCAGTGTTAATTTTACACTATTATAGTAATATTTAACAAAATCTAACAAAAAACTATTTATTACTTTATTCGACGAATAAATGTTAACATAACAAAGTTTTTAAATATCAGTAAAGCCTGCATAGCATTACCTGAACTATGAACATAACGTATCATAGTTTACTTAGTATAACTTACATATGAATAGACTGCTGGCACTGACAAAGTTCAGTGCGTAATATCGATAAAGTACCCTAACCTTACATAGCAAAACTTAGGATTTCCCTACTTTTCCATCATATCTATAACAACAATATTATTTAACATTTAAATAGTAATATAATTTATCATAATATAACCTAACTATCCCACAGGCAAATTAATAAATGTTAAATACGAAGGTTTTTCACTCAATAAAAGCTATAAATAGCATATACCTGAACTAAGAACATAATATAAAAAAACAAAATTAATATACCTTACGAAGGAATAAGCTGCTAACATTAACAAAGTTCTATACTTATCAAAGGTAAAGTAGCTAACATTACATACAAAGCTCAAACTGACCTCACTTTTCCAACATATCAGTGATAATTTTACATTGTCATAGTAATATTTAACAAATCTTAACAAACATTTATCTAACCTAACTAATCTAACTCACTCTATCAACGAGTAAATGTTAACAATACACAGAACGTTTTAACATCAGTAACGATATAATAGACATTATGACTAGCAATAACTTCGCTAGCATTCCATTACATATGATAGACCTGCTAAACTGACAAAGATCAGAGCCTAACATTGATAAAGTACCTAACATTACATAGCAATATTTAGCATACCCCTAATTTTCCTTCATTTCTATAACATAACAATGTTATTTAACATTGACATAGTAATATAATTTATCATAACGTAACATAACTATCACACTGACTAACTTATAAATGCTAAAATAGCAAAAGTTTCACAATCAATAAAGCTAAAACTAGCATAACCTGATAAGACATAATGATTAAAAAAAATTTCCGAAAAAACTTTGATGTGAATAAGGCTTAACATTAACAAGTTTCATACTTTACAAAGGTAAAGGTAGCTACATATTACATACAAATACACTAACCCCTTTACAACATAATTTTAACATTGGCATAGTAATATTAACAAACTTGAATAAAATTATCATAGCTAACTATCTATCACTCTTTTCGACGAATAAATGTTAGTATAACAAAGTTTTAACATCAATAAAGCCTACATAACCTAACCTGAACAAAGAACATAACTTACCTAGCATATCTTACATATGAATAAATTGCTAACACTGTCAAAGTTCAGGGCCTAACATTGATAAAGTACTAACATTACATTCTAGAAAACTTAGCATAACCCTCCTTTTCGTATTTCTATAACATAACAATGTTTTTAACATTGTACTATATTGCATCCTATAGAAAATTTTATCATAACCATATAGCAAACTTCACACGCGACAAACTAATAAATGCTAACCTATACAAGTTTTCACATGCAATAAAGATAACAGTAGCAATAGCCTGACAAAAACATAATATAATAACAAACAACACTTGCTGTTGAAAAACTCTAACATTAACAAAGTTCCATACTTATCAAAGGTAAAGTAGCTAACATTGCATACAAAACTCAAACTACCACTAATTTTCTACAAATCAATACTAATTTTACATTGGTCTAGTAATATTTTACAAAAACTAATAAAATCTATCATAACCTGTAACCTAACTATCACAATAACCAACGAATAATACTATGATAACAAAGTGTTTACACAAATAAAGCCTACACAACATTACTTGAACTAAAAACATAACACACCTAGCATATCCTACGTAGAAAATACTGTTGTAATTAACAAAGTTCTTTGCTTATCAACGTAAAGTAACAAACATTGAACTGTAAAACTTAGCTTATCTTCCAATTTCAATCATATCTACTGAAATATCAATGCTAATTTAATATTAACAGTTGTAGATATTTCTATCATTTCAAAACCTTCTACGACGCAAGTCAAAAAGAAAGCCCAGTCTTACCGCCCCCTATACCTTTAGTAAGAGCTCGTCGCAGTCAGATAATCCACCCTAAAACTTTACGGGACCGCGACGGACCCCTTAGTATGGTATTTCGTTAGTATAGGGTTCATCCCTGGGCCCAGGAGGGCCACAACCACTATCCCCTTCCTTCACAAAACCCGCCATTCCGCCTACTGTTCATGCAGGTGTTATTCTCGTGCTCTTCTGCTAAAGTCATTTCTTCCTCCCATTTTGCCATTCTTCTACTTCTAACTCCACTTTCTTACTCTGTTCTCCCTGGAGCTCGATTCACCTTCCCATGATCTCATCAGACGGTAATCAACCCATTTCGCTCTTATAAAGCTCCTCTTCGGAACTTAATCAAAAAATGATCTTTGCCAAATTCTCTTTCACTTCCCGGGCTTCGTGGTTGACTGGTTCACTGATAAATACATTCATTCTCAATCCGTACTGACTTCCTAATCCATTAATTATCTCTCATTTACCTACTCTTTCTTGCAAAATAAAGTTTAAATTATTCTTACAAAATTCTTATAAAAATTGGTAAAATTTTTATTCATTTCCCTGCAGTCAGTCGTTATTCTAGTAATTTATCTAAATCTTAAAATCAATCGTCTTTTTCAATATGTTCCTATCTTCATTTTATCAATTCTCTCACACCTAAAGACTCCCTAGATGTTTTCAATTGAACATATTTTACTTTAATATATATTACTCTTTCTAGTGTATAAAAGTCAGACAAAATAAATATATCTGATATATTGAGAGGAAGTATTTTAACATCAGGACAAACTAAACTTACCTTCTATCGTAAGAACGCTCTCCAGCACACCATTTGCCCATCGGTCAACTGTCAATATGTTGAGTTTTAACGGTAGTTTTCTGTTACGAACTATACTACAACTAATAGGAGATTTAATATTGAAAACGATTCATATAGCATCTTGAGAAATTTATCTTACTTCATACAACTCAGTTTCTAATTATCCTATTCATCACAACAATATTGTAATAATATTATTTAAAATGATCAGACTACTTGTTCACCTCAGCTTTCTCTACACTCTCCAAATAGTCTAAAGATAGTCACTAGAAAGGATTGTCCACTCGCGCTCACCAGATATAATATTATATATATAATATATTATTATTATTATTTTTAATATATATTTATTTATTTTTTTATCTTTGACATAACCTTACTCTTATCTACGTTTTACTTTCAAACCCCTTCCTTTTACACACAAGCTGTAAAGTCTCTCTAACAATCTCTCAACTCTCTTCAGATTCGCCACACGAAACCAAATCATACCCTCCACTATCTTTCATTCTCCATCATTCTAACACACTCAAATCTCTAATTCTTTCATAATTCCATCATTTACAAATTGGATTACTTAGGAGACATAACATATCTGCTCACCCTGCTATTAATATTAAACCAATCACTTTCGACTCCATTTATTCTTTCACAAGCTTCACTTTTGTCATCTATACTTTTGACTCCATTTAGAAGCTCACCACCAACACCATATATCACTAACACCTGCCATAGAGCCGTCCCTATTAATCCCATCATACGCCTGTTGCAATAAATAAATAAACTAAATAAAATTTATTCTTCTCTCTCTTTTTCAATATTGTTTCAGATGCAAAGCTTTGATGCGCACCACATTTTACACTTCTACTTCACTTGTTCTTCACAAATTGTCTTAGTATTCGGCGCAGTGCTTGCGGTCCAAAAATAAACAGCATATATTTTCCCTACAACACTCAATATACTAATTCCCCTGTAAATTCTATTGTTACCTTATTCCTCTTAGCCTTATAAAATGGTATTATGAGTGCTCTCATCCAAACCCTTGAAACTATACTCTCCATAAACGCTTTGTTACACAACTTTAAAATCAAATCAATCACCATCTCGCTCCGTTATTGATCATTTCACCATTAATTTCATCTTAACCTACATATTTATCATTATTTAACTTTCTCACTCTACGCATTACCTCCTCCTTACTAATGACCTCATTCCAAAATACCTACTCCTTCTTGCACCACCAAACCCACAAACATTCACTATCACCTCTTCATAACTGCCATTGTTAAGCAGATTTTCGAAGCGTTCCCTCCACACTCTCTTCACATCCATTTCATCAGTTATGAAAGCACCATCACTATTCAATATTCTAAACAGATTTCCCTTATTCTCAGTCTTAACCTTTCGTGCCTCCTTCCAGAAGATCTTCCTATTCCCTGGTAAGTCCTCATTCACCCCCCTTGCAAACTGTTCAAACTATTTCTACGTATGTAACTTTTAGTATTCCTTTTTTTCTCTTTATATATTTACAAACATCTTTCTTTGAAATTTCATCATTGGCTTTTAGTACATTCATCAGAGCTTATTTTTTACTTTTAACCACTTGGATCAATTTTTTTATTCCACAACTCACTGTTAAAATTCTTACTTCCTATTTTAACACATAAACAAACTTCTTTTGCTCTCCTAACAGCCGCTTCCTTCATTTGCTTTCAGATTTGTTCAGTTTCAACTTGTTCACATTCAATTGATTTAGTTTCATGAGCTCTTAAATACTTTTCCCGCTGACGTCCTCCAAAATCATATATATATATATAATAAATATATATATCATATATATAATATATATATAATATATATGTATATATATATATATATATATATAGTCTATATATTATATATATATATATATATATAAATATAATATATTATATATTATACTATATATATATATATATATTATATATATATATATCTATATATATAATATATATATATATATATAAAATATATAATATGTATATATATATTATAATTATATATATTATATAATATATATATATATAGTATATATATATATATAACTATATATATATTATATATATATTAATATATATATTTTATATATAATATTATATATATATATATCTATATATATATATATATTATATATATATTATATATATTATATATATATTTAAATCAGAGGAAGATTCCTACACTCGAGCTGGTTGGGCTTAGCCTGAGTTATCATTATAGAAACGATCGATCTTCTACAAATATCATAAAGTTACGATAAACCTTTATCATTTTTTTTTGTGAAAATTAGTAATATGAAAGAAATTATTACATAAAACATTTAATAATTATTTATAATTATTTATTAAACAAAATTAAAGAGTAATGCTATTTTCAATCAATAATAAAAGAAGACTAGCCGGGCTTCTCTGAAATACAGGGGTATAAAACAATAAATTTTCCATAGAAAACATTTTATATTAAATGAAACGTAAATTAGCAATAACTAAAG
>JABUQX010090859.1:0-17500 GCA_015478945.1 Trachelipus rathkii | reverse complement strand
CCCCCCTCTTTTTGTCCCTTTTTTTGACCATATGCTCTAGTTTTTATGGAGTTCACAGACATTACAATCGCTTACTTCACGAAACCCTCTTTGTATCAGTAACGCACTAGATTCCGCTTTATGTAAAACCAACACTATTGTGTCTCCGATGAAGAATTGATCTCTCCATGTCCGTGCCGCTTCTACATCTTAAATATATTTATTGCCTTTGATATGACACTTAGGCGGTGTGCCTATTATCTCAACACCTGATGATATTCGTAGCACGTCTAAAGGCACGGTATTTGCTCCGGAGGTTTGTTTGGATGCAACTAAAGATATTATCTCTCACTTTCAGAAACCCCACATTTTGGTTATGAATGTTTACCTTTCCTTCCTCCCAAGGATTCTACGACAACGCTGAACCCTCGCCTCCCTCTTTCGTTCAGTTCACCCTTTCCTACATCTAAAGTAATGATTAATTTTACGATTTACTCTGTTCGCCTATGAAAACCACATTCAAGTAGGTGCTTCCAATGTAAAAATAAATGGCCACCTCCAGAAATATAATGCCTGGTATATCAAATTCTAAAGGTACATCAGTATTGACGAATTAAGGCATAGGGTTAATACTGATGAAATTGGTCTCACTTGTTCAAATCTGTTTAGAATTCATGGAAAAGTGGTTCAATTCACTCTTAAAGCAGTCCGGACTGGAAGGATGTAGAAAATGCATCATGTAGGTACGATTGTTGGAAGCATAATGAGCAGAGTCTTGATTGCCCGTTTCTTATATACCTTACAGATGATTGATGTTACTAATTATGTAAAAGATGCCAGTTAGTTATTAAATAGCAAAGTCATCAATACGTGTTTTCCTTAGTGGTCTCTTTACCATAAATGCAGAGTGTACTATTTGCTCAGCAGCACCTTATTTTAGCATTATCTAAAAATAGACAAAATATTACTTATTTTCAGACAATTTTGATGTGAAAAAACAAACTGTAACTTTTTCTGCCCTCTAGAACATAGTTTTCCGGTGTTTATCTGTTTCGGTATTCATTTCTGAAGAATTTTCAATTTTTGAAAACGTATGTTTTTACATTTTTTGCTTCAACTTCTATAATATTTTTCTGAATGATTTCAAACTTGAAATATTCATAGATTGGTCGACTACCTAGAAAATGCACGATATATTTTTTTGATTTTTTGAAATTTGTTCCAGCAATGTCGAAATTCAAAACCTACTTTTTTTAGTTTTTAGTATGAAAAATTACGATAATTTTTTTTATGCTCATACGATCAGGATGAAATTTTCAGAAAATATGTAGTCATGGGAGATACACATTTTATATCTAAGTAATTTCTTTGTATATGCAGTAGTATTGAAGCTGTTTTTGGAACAAATTAAAAAAAAAATTGAAATTTTTAAAGATTTTTTTTGAGTATCCAAAAAAATTATTTAACTAAAAAAGAAGTATATCGCCCGGCTATACAAGCCCTCAAAATATGATGTTGATGGAATGAGTCGAAAAAATATATATCAATATTTCACTTTTTCAAAAAAAAATTATTCCATATTCGTAAACCTACGAGTAAACAAGTTGGTCTAGCTATTATCCCTATGTTAACAGATTTCAATTTCACCTCCGGAAACCAGCTTCGGTGCATGGCACCGCAGCATGAACCAACTCAGGCTCCGTACTTTTTTTTGGTTACGAAGTCTTTAGTAAAACATGTAGGGTATTTATTTTCCATTTATTTAAGGTCATATAAAAGTTTAATGAGTTAGGCTCAATACCCACTAGCAGAGAATCAAGCGAAGTTGTAAAAATTTAAAAGGGATGTATCCCCATTTAGGGAAAAAGAGCTAATTGTAAGCTCATTCATTCGCATTCATTCCCAGTTCTGTTTTATTCCCATTTAATTGCCTCTTCTTACTTTGTACACATTTGTTTCCCCTTTTTCTTAAATCTCACCTCCCTTTTCAACTTCTCAAATACAAATTTTTTTTGACATGGTCCTGTTTGTTTGGGGTCCATCCAAACATCTTTCCCTTGTGGACGAGGGTACTTGGGAAAACAGGACCTTCAAGCTTTTCACCAGGGGGCCATTTCTAGGAGACAAGAACCTTGGGGTTACCCATGAAGGAGGCTCTCATACACCTTAATGTTTAATTCTGGGCTTCGAGGGGGTCACTTGTGGATTATGGGAAGGGTCAAACGAGGAGTTCCGAAAACTTTCGAAGTCAAAAACCAAGTAAGTATGGGGTAGGGTTTCGGGGAAGGGATTTCTGGGATCTGGACCTACGGTTATCTCAGCTTTAGTGACTAACTTCCTTGGTTTCACCATTTATTCCCCTTCTTATATTATTATTACTTGACTGTCATCAGTTTCATTGTTTCGGTTATTCTTTATGGTGATGAGGTTTGTTGTTGACTTTTTAAGGTAATAAAATTAATAAAAATACGTTTCTAAAGAAAGGCGTCATCCTTCACCAGTTGGGGTCTCCTTCAGATCACAGTTACAAAAAAACCGTGTTTTTTTTATGTTGCCCAACCCATCCGGTTTTTTTTAAAGAAAATCCGAGCAAAATAAATAAAATGTTATAGGATTTAATATTGTATCAATTTCGACACCATGAACATAATTATAATAAACTGTTATCATTCTCGGTCCCCCTCTGTTTGTCCCTGGTTTTGACAATATCCTTTAGTTTTATTGGAGTTCATAAACATTCCGATCCTTTACTTCACGATGCCCTCTTTTCATCAATAACGCTCTAGATTCCGTTTTATGTACAACTGACAATACTGTGTCCCAGATGAGAAATTCATCTCTCCATGTCCGTGCCGCTTCTAGATCTTAAATATATTTATGGACTTCGATATCACACTTAAGCGGTGCGCCTATTATCTATACACCTGATAATATTCGTTACACGTCTAAAGGGACGATATTTGCTCCGGATGATTGTTTGGATGAAATTAAAGATATCACCTCTCACTTTCAGAAACACATTATTTCGTTTACGTATTCCTTTTCCTTCCTCACAAGGATTCTCCGACAGTGCTGTACCCTTGCCTCCTTCTTAGATTCAGTTCATCATTTCCTATACCTAAGGTAATGATTGAGTTTACGGTTTACTCTGTTCAACAATACAAACTACAACTAAGGAGGTGCTTCCAATGTAGAAAGATTGGTCACCTCCAGAAATATTGTCGATCACCCCAGTTAAGCTGTCAAAGGTGCGGTAGGGTAGTACGCTCCACACCTCTTTCAAAGCTCATCATATTTCCCTAATTATAGAGGAACGTATTCTGCTTAATCTTTTCAATGTCCTTCATACATTTTGGAAAAGGAGATTCGTGAGCAATTCATTTTGTAGGAATGGGATCGCCTTGAGGCCACGCGTCGCATGAAGGAAACGTTCTCTTTTCTTACTCTTTTTTGTGTTACTAACATATCGAATAGGCCTGAAGTGCCCAAACAAATCCGTCTTCTCTTCGACAAGATATCGCACTTGATGCCTTACCAAGCATGTTTTTCACACAATTTAACTTTCCCATTAATTCTCTTTCCATGATCCGCACAACCAATCTTAATAAATCCCCTGAATACCTGTGTATTAGTTACGATGTGAGTTCTGTGAATATTCATGTCCATCCAAAGATGCATGAAAATCTGTTTCTCCTCCGAAGGCTGCCTCCCGGAAACTACTTCTGACATCAATCTTCCTCATTAAATTTCTTGTAAGCACTCAAAGCCGATTTCCCAAGGAACATCTTTGGGACAATCACCGAATGGTTCCCTTTGTTTTCTTAGTCTTGTCACTTCTTTAATATAGAGCTGACGATTTCGTAAAATGTAAGTTGTGTGCTAAGCCTCTTGGGAACTCTTGTCTTACATCAAAAAGTGGAAGTCGATCTGCAGTTCTTCTGAGGCAAAAGGAATTTGTAGTCTTAATTCAAACGTACCTGTGGTGTTAAAGCCACTTCCGCCTTTATTAAGCTCTGCTAGCCATATTCCAGTGTCTCAAAGATTTCAATGGACTTTTCTGTTAATATCTCGAATGAGTAAGCACTTCTGGAGTTTCCCCTCGGAGAGATTTAAACCTGTCCTTTGATAAGACTAGTGGTCAAATAGAGATCACACACCTTCATACTTCTGAGAGAAAACCGTTACGGTCTCTCTCTCTCTCTCTCTCTCTCTCTCTCTCTCTCTCTCTCTCTCTCTCTCTCTCTCTCTCTCTCTCTCTCTCTCTCCCACTTTACATTCGAATGACTATCCATATGCTCCACCTAAACCAGCGGTGCAGTCTTCGTCCTTCAGTTACCCAAGTTCGGAAAATCCTGCCCAAATGCTAAACCAAAATTTTTTCATTCCTGCTGAAGAAAATGTTCTTCTCTCTGGAAGGAGCAAGCCCCTTCCTCCGACTAGCAATCGCTCTGGAGTGGATGATGTTGAATAAATATTTCCCCGTCTTTCTGAATTATATCCTCCGTATTTATTATTTGGAGAGCACCCTCCTCGCCACCGAGCTCTTACCATGCTTCCATTCTTTCCAAACTATCCCCTCCAACCGGAAAACGAGGTACCCTCGCGCAGAACTTCACAGAACTCTCTCTCTCATAGAGACAACCATCCTGCGAATAGTAAAGCCGCTTACCACATAAATACCAGTTACTGATCGTTCTGCTGACTGATCATTCCATTCACTTCCATCATGTCATCATTTACAGAGCAATAGCAATGATATTTTTCTAATTTTGAAGAACTTGTTAGGATAAAAGAATAGCATTGTTCAAAGGCCATATACTTCCAGAAACTGCAATTATGAGGACAATTTTCTGCAGCCCTCGAGATATAGAACACCCCTAACCTCTCTGAGTTATAATGCGAACGACAGGTGCTTGGCAGGGATCATCTTACATAAATCTATCCCACACATCTAAATACCACTCTCTACCCAGTTGCATGTGGTGGTTGCTCGTATCCACCTCGATACACGTAGCTAACAATTTGTTTTGAAATACCTAGCTCATAGTTGTCATTACTAAAAGAAGGATATTCTTCCCACCGATTATGCTCATCCTAGGAGATTTTATATTTTCGCCACCATCTGAGGGGAAAATTCTGTGACTTCTTTTAATGCAGAGTGGCTCATAGAACTCTTGCAAAAGTTCTCGCTGGGATGTATTAAAACAGGTCTACCAATTCATGGACGTTTTGACATCAGAATTTGTGGCGAGGACGTATCCTTAAGCTCCTTGACAATAATCGCTCGTTTCTGGTTGGAAAAGAGATCAGTTTTTCTATGTGGCGGAGATCACTACCCGATAGTCTTTAAATCTCTCAGCATTAGCCGTCTACAGCTGACTCTTTCAGTTGGAGGTACGACTGGCTGATTGGACATCCTTCCACCAGGCTATATTTATGTCCTACCACCTCGGCAACGGAGTGGCTTCATTATCCTTTAGATGCGTTCACCCACTTTGTTGATGTAACTCTCACCGTAATTTTTGAGCAGATCTCTTGCTCATTAAGATTTTTTAACAGCAGAACCAAGAAACAATATTTTAAGAGCTATGCTTTCACCGTAAACTCGTCCACAGTTATCATTAGTGTACAAGGTTGTACGAAGGATTTCCCGAAAGCACCTAAGGGAGTTATTGATTGTTCTTAAAAATGGAACCCAGGCGTGTGACGTCATCTCTTCTTCGGCTCAGGTTCTGATGGGCTATGGCGCCATTTTGCAACCTGTACTAGTGGCTTCCAGTACCGTAAGCTCACGGGTGCAGCCCCATGACATCTCTGTCGCTCCTGGAGACGATACCCCATATGACCACATCTTTACATGGCAGGAATATCAGGAAGCCATAGGTTTGTGTAATGATAGTTCACCAGGATCGGACGGAGCATCATTTCAAATGATACGTTATCTCTATCCATCTGCCTCAGCATTACTTCTTAGATTGTATAACAGTATATGATTGGAAGGAATCTCTGCGTTGTTTGGCTAATGATTTATATAGCTCCTACCCCAGAATCTGAAAAAGACCCAACCTTTGTACACAAAAACCAATCTTTTTTAAGTGTCACTCCTGTAAAATCATGAAAAAAATAGCTGCTGATCGTTTTGTACCCATGCTGGAAAAGCTTAATGCTTTTTCTGCTTTTCAATTCGGGTTCAGAAAACAACGAATAACACTGGATCTCCTTTTCCGTTTGCAGTAAGGGTTTCTCGGAGGGTAAAGTGATCTTACTGGTCTTTTCGACCTTAAAAAGGCTAATGCCTTAACAGAGGATAGGGGTTCTTCAGAAACATTATTCACTGGATCTCAGTGACCAGTTTCCCATTTTTCTCTGAACTGTTAATATCTAATAGATTATTTCAGGTTCGAAATGATATCCCTTTCTCGACATCTCACCACGGATGTGGGTGTACATCAGGGAAAGTTTTCAGTGTTCTGCTTTTCGCAGTTACATTTAACGATGTGTTTGACAGCATCACCGCTTCCATTCGTTGTTTCCTATATAAAGAATACCTGAAACTTTTTTTTAAACATATTTTATTTACAGAAAACCAAATTGCGAAAACGAACTTTATGGAGAATTTTTTTTAATATAGAATGTATTTATTTTAACTTTAAATATCTAGTTTTTTATATTTATTTATAATGCTTTATGATATCATGATTGTTTATAGTGTTTATAAAAATTGTTGTTTATATTGCATATACCTTTATTTATTGAATACCTTGTAACCAGAGGCGACTACTATGCTATTGTTGCTCGTGCTTAGCACGAGTCAACACTAAAGAAACGATCAATTTTTTACAAATTTCATAATGTCTCGATAAAATTCTCTTATTTTTTTTGCGAAAATTGGTAAAATGAATGAAAATATTACATAATAAATATAAAAGATTATATAAATTTGAAACAAAAAGTAAAAGAATAATCGCGATTAAATAACACTATTTATCAGTCCATTAAAAAAGTTGCTGTTCGTGCTCAAATCGAATAGCGGAGAATGTGTGTGTGAAATTAGAGTATAAAATTGTTTATATTGTTCCTTTTGGCATCTCTTAGTTACATTTTCTTTATGCATAAATAAGATGAGATTATTTTTAAGTTAATTTTAAAATTATATATACATATATATATATATATTATATATATATAAATATATATATATATATATATATATATATATATATATATATATATATATATATATATATATATATATATATATATATATATATATATAAATATATATATATATATATATATATATATATATATATATATATATATATATATTATTATTATTATTATTATTATTATTATTATTATTATTATTATTATTATTATTATTATTATTATTATTATTGAAGAATTGATATGGTTCAGATTTTAATACAAAATTGTATTTTGTTTCTTTCCTAATTACCATTTGAATACATTATTATTATTATTATTATTATTATTATTATTATTATTATTATTATTATTATTATTATTATTATTTAATATACGCATACATTATTATTATTATTATTATTATTAATATAAAGAAATTCATCAATATTAATATTATTATACATTATTATTATTATATATTATTTATTATTATTATTATTTATTATTATTATTATTATTATTATTATTAATATTATTATTATTATTATTACATATTATTATAAGATATTATTATTATTATTATTATTATTGTTGTTGTTGTGATTATACTAATAAAATAATAATTAAAATAATAATTACTATTTTTAAATAAAATAACAATAATTTAATAATAATAATAATTTATTTTATAATTAAAATAATAATTATTATTTTCATTACTATCGTCATTTTTGTTTTCTTAAGTGTAAGATGACTTACTTTTAACAATTTGGTAACTTTTTTTATTTGGTAATAAATTATTATCAAATAATGGAATATTGAAAATTTTTCTTCATCAGCAAATTTTGCTAACATACTAAAACGTATGGTTCTATTTTCATTATAAACTTTTTTAACCTTATTTGTCCATTTATCACTCTATTTTAATGGAAGTTTTTAACTATTCTGTGAAATAGCACCAGAACAGTTTAATTCATTTAAAGATAATCTATTATTCATAGAGTTATTACAAGCATTTCGAAATAATAAAAATTTTCTCATAGCTTTTTTGTTTTCATTTTTTAAAATCAGGCCAATTTTCAAGTCATCTCAAATAAGCATTTGCAACTATTTGCTCGTTTTCAATTTCTTGTTTCAATAATTTTACTGTCTTTTTGTAACTTTGTTTTTCATTCGTATGTAAACAACTTCTCACTATGCTATTTGCTTGACCTTCAGTATATTTCATTAAATAGTTATGTTTTTTAATTTCAATACTACATTTTATACTGTATTAGTATTAAATGCCAATAAAATTCTTAAATTTTGTAGAGTTTTCACTTGTGAATAC
The DNA here is from genome assembly GCA_015478945.1 of Trachelipus rathkii. NCBI lineage: Eukaryota > Metazoa > Arthropoda > Malacostraca > Isopoda > Trachelipodidae > Trachelipus > Trachelipus rathkii. The sequence continues at coordinate 9,042 of JABUQX010090859.1, read as the reverse complement.
CTCTGTTTCACACATTCTAAAGCATTTAATTATATATCTCTTTGTTGCTTTTCACTTATTGTACCAGTATGGACTTCTCATTATTAGTTTCAACTTATTTTTATTTCTTACATTTTCATTCTCATATTTGGGTAAATTATCAGCAATAATATAAACTGGCTTTTCTATCGTTCCCTCTATTTCTATCAAACTCTGTTCCAAATTTTTTATATAGGTAACTATTTTAGCGGTAAATGCTTAAACTTTCTTGTTCACTCTTTGTTGACAAATATTCTTGGTTTGCCTTTAATTTGTTTTTTTTCTTTCAATCTCAAATAATAAGAATTGTGATATTGAACTTCTTTACCTCGCACTGGATTTGCTTGACATATTACTACTTACATTATTTACACTATCCTGGGGTATTATTTTTGGCTCATACTTATTCATATATCTAAAAATATCTGATTTCAACTCATATATTTTAATTTTAATGCAAGTCATTGCTGAATTTTATTTTCTAAATCCTGAGATCCAGCTGCTAATTCTATACAAGCATTTTTTAGTGTTTCTACTTTTATTTTTAATTCGAGCTCATCAGCTTTGAGCTCAAAGTTTATATCTGTTTCGTTTAAAAGTGTTCCCCATAGTATATCCTTCACATCCTTTAATAATTGTCAGTTACAGTGGCAAACATAAAAAATCAGACAATCACCTACTCGCAAACAAAAAATACACAGTCACTCACACACAAGTCACTAAATTTTATTATATATAATTCAGTGTACATAAAATTAAGACACTAAATTTAATTTATTGTTTTCAACAATACCTTCGACCAGAATAATATGTCTAAGATGAGGTTTTACCTCTATATATTTACTTCATCCATTCATTTACTTATTTATTCTTATTATTATTATTCTATTCTTAATAATCTATCTATGAATTTTTTGTTAATCACATCTTCTGGATATCATGACTTCTGAAACACAACTTTTCCAAATTGAAGAAATATTGATGGCTATCCATCATGAAGAAGTAAACTCGGTTCAATCCATCATTGATTTGTACATAGTTGAAGTATTCAAACAGGTTTTAAGAAAAACTATATAACAAAATATAAATATAAAATAGTACAAATACTAAATACTAAAAACTAAAAATATAATATAATTATACATAAAAATGAAAGCTCTCAATAAGCTATTTAGCAAAATTCCTTTTGTTTTCTTTAAAATTAGCTTTTACTTTGTAAACTCATTATGTTATTTTTACATTCATTCCACATTTACACCAATTTTAACTTCAACCTGACCTTCAATTACTGAAGAATAATTTTTTTTTTCAGAAGAGATGAGCTATTAGGTGTTTTTTTTGTTTCTCAGGTTGTAGGGCTACTTTGCTCTATTTAGTAAGATTGCTTGAAGATATTTACTCTCATTAATAGCTTGCATTAAGAAATTAATTAATTTTCTTTGTGAATTCTTTGCTCTTGCAGAGTTAATTAGATGTTACTATGTCTTCTTCTATATCTTTCTTATTATTATACAAGTTGCTTGAAGGATTTGAAAAATGTTTGGATTCCACTTCTGTACTTTATCTTCTTTGTGAAACCATTTAGTTCTTGATCAAGGGATGTAGCTAATTCTTCTTCAATAGCTTCCTTGTATTGACTGAAGTTCATCCATATATCATCACCTTATTTTCTTTAACAAAGTAGGTTTTTGTTGCTTCAGTAATTCTTTCGAGTTTCTGCAATAGCTTATATTTCCTTGCAGTATCTCCAATTTATCAATTTCAATTTAATATTTGTCTTTTTCTAGCCTTTTCTCTGTTTGCAAGCCCTTATATGTTGCCACACCTTTCTATATGATTTGCCAAGCAGATTCCCCCCTTTTTATCTCATTTTACTTTTCTTCACTCATAATATTACGGTCAGTAAGAGGAAAATTTTGTGATCATAGAGTAAATAAAAATAGATTTCCCTTTTTTTACATTTACTAAATATAACAATATTAATTAAATAACTATAATATTATAACATAATTATGTAATAATATAATAATATATTAATATAAAAATATAATAAAATAATGATATAATAATATAATAATATAAAAATATAATAATATAATAATATAATAATATAATAATAGAATTATATAATAATATACAAATATAATAAATATATTAACACACTATATTGACGACCTTCTTGCTATTTCTGAATCTTTAGTATTAAATGCAGATTATTATGAATATAATATAAATAAATTGTAATACAAGCTACATAATTTCTGAAATTATCACCCTCGCCAATATAAACTCTAATGAGTAATATAAACAATTTATGATTTTAGAGAAAATGAATTTTATTTTTCTTTGAACTTATAAATGATGTTAATATTTACACCCAAATCTTATACTCTCTCTAAATATAATTACGCTATTTATAAATATAATATTAGAATATTATTTGAATACAATTTATTTTAACAAGCTGAATTATTCCATTTTTTAACAATAAACTATACAAATTCATTTAAATGATATCTTAAATTATCTCAAACTGCTATATAGTTCCGAAGACGTATTAATTAATAGTGATATACCCCATATTAATATTCTAAATATAATTTAATTGAAAAATATATTAAAAATATAATAATTATTAAATTTATTATTATTTTAATATTATAGAATTAGATCATATTATTAGAATTTTGATATAATAAATCTGGTAAATAAAGTTTCTTTAATTTGTAAAATATCAAATGTTTTTGATTCTTAGAATAACATTTAAACTAGAGTAATAGATTTTAGATTTAATTAATTAATTTAATTATACTTTTTATTGTTCGATAAATGATCGTTCTTTTTTGTAAAATATCAAATGTTTCTTGATTGGTCTTATTTTGATAATTATTTATTATTAATAATATTGATTAATTTTGAAATCTGGATAATCCAAGCATTCTCTCTAAATGGAAAACATTTATGAATTTATGATCAAATTTTAGAAGCTATGTCGCAATTTTATCAAGCTTGAATGAGGCAATTTTATGAAGTTTGTTGTAGTATATTAATGTTTAATAAATATATAATTAATATTATTATTAATATAAATATTCAACTTAGAATATATTTAATGTTATTATTAAAATAATATTTTTATTGTTATGATAATTCTAGAAATTATGTATCTCATAATAATCATAATTGTCTCATTATACATTATATATTCACTTATTTTAATAAATATAATTTTCTAACTTAAAACTTCTATTTACATACATAATAAATTTCATAAATAAATATATATTAGATTTAAGGATTGCTGTATAAACATGACATGAAAATAATTATAATATAAGATCTCTTATTACCTCAAATATATTTATTGCAGGATTATAGAATGTAATTTTATTTATTGTGGTGCTATATTTAACTAACGATTATTAGTTAGTAAATATGATGTTGATAAATATTATAAATTATTCCCCTCTCCTTCGTTCATATTATATGGATTATATATCATAATTCTTATAGATGTTAATTTTTTAGATCTATATTTATTAAGTATATCCAGTGATTATTTATATAATATTAAATATGTATAATTTTAATCTATTTTCTATTAATATGTAATTTATAATTACAAAAATGATATAAATGAATTATCGATTAATGAGTGAAAGTTTCTATGAACTGTAATTTATAAGTTCTAAGGTTACCGAAAGCTAATATTGGTTTTTCTAATCTCTTTCTTAATTCATTTTATTTTTTATTTGTATTAAGATTAAAAATATAAATTTTACTCTAATCTTATTAGATATATAAAATATTAAACTTAATATTATATATGAATAATTCAATTATTAAATTATATTATTATTAAGTATTAATTAATATTATATAATTTATATGTATAATATATTATATACTAATAATTATTAATATTATTTATATTAATATAATATATGAGGCAAAGCATTTTTTATTTTAATTTAATTATATCCCAATATTGATTTATTAGTCGATCAATAGTCTTAAAATAATTATATAAATTAAATTATAATTATATTATATTTAAATTTATTTTCCATTCTGTTGCTTTATAGCCTTTATTAATTATATACATATCAATTTATTAATTAAAGTAAAAAACTGAATCTGGTTAAATTAAATCATTTTAATCAATATTATAATTTATTATAAATTATATATACTATTAAAAATTTACATTTTATATATATATTATAATAATTTAATTTATTAAAATATTAATTATAGAATTTAATATAACATTTGAAAATTTAATAATAATGAATAATATATATAATTATTAGATTTATAATATGAGTGTTAATATTATTATTATTTTACATAATATTAATATAAATTTATATTTTCTTTATTAAATTGCACTTATATTATAAATTTATTATAGATAGGCTATAATTAATTATAAATTAATTAATTATATATAATTAAATATAATTATATATTTATATAAATAATTAAATAACTATAAGTATTTTAATAAGAAAAATTAAAATTATATAATCATAATAATAATTAACTTAATATATATATTATTTAATTACTATAATTAAATAATTTTAATTAAATAATACTAATATATATATCAAATTAATAAATTTTATTTATTATAAATTAATAATATAATCAATATTAATTAAATAATCTAATTTATATAAATAAAATATTGTTGATAATTTTTTTTAAATATTTTTATATGTATTGTGATGAACATAATAATTTATTATATTAATTATATAAATAATAAATATCTTATATTTTTAATTATTTACTAAATATAAAAATTTAATGGATAATATAAATATTAGAAAATTAAATAATATAAATAGTTATAAAATTTAAAATTAATACTATGTATTACTTTATAATAATTAAATATTCATATAATTTACATAAATACTCAATATAATTTATATCTATAGTCCTAAAGGATAATTTTATTTGAGAAATATATTTATTTTAATTCATATTATTAATAAAAAATTAATAATATTATTAAATAAATTAATATAATGTAAGGTAAGCTAAAAAAATTAGATTCAAATAATAATAAAATATTATTAAATAATAAGATATTAATAAATAAATTATAATATAATATCAATAATATTGTAATATAGTTCATAATAATTATAAACGGAATCTACTGAAATTCAATATATATATAATTATATAATAATTAATAATTATAATATAGATAATTATAATAGAATTATAAAGTAATTTATAATTGTCAGTTCAGCATTATGTTGATTTCATGATAATGAAAATTAAATTATTTATAATATAATGACATAACAAAGCGAATTAAAAAAGCAATAAGAGACATATAACAAATAATAATTTAATTAAATTAATTAATAATATCATTATAAATTAAATAATTATAAATTATAATATATAATCTCACCAAATAATAATATTAAATTATTCAATATAATAATAATTAATATATTAATAATATAATTATAATTAATAATAATAATAATAATATAATTTATATTTCAAAGCATTAAATATTTAATTTATTTATAATTCGTTAAATCATAATATTAAATAATAGTAATAATATCTTCTAAATGTAATTAAAGAATATTATTATATATATAAATAATATAATATGTAGAAATAAATTAATTATAATTATATTTAATAAATAAATTATATTTAATTAATATATAATAATTAATAAAATTAAATTTAAATATTCAGGATAATTAAATTATGTTAAATTAAATTATAAATATTATTAAATATTATAGAAATATTTGAATATAATATAATGATAAAGTTTACAATAAAGTATATTATTTCGGCTTCTTTAAATGATTTGCCTACAGTAATAATTTAATTACTTAACTCTTTACAAAAACTTTATTACTATCACTGCTATCTACTTCGTTTGGTAAAACCAAAACTCTTTTAAAATTTAAATTTCCATAAGAATGATATATAAATGTTGCATAGAACAATAATAATAATAATATATAAGTGAAATTATTAGCATGATCAGTACTAATAATTTAATTTATATAATTAGTTAAAAACTAATTTCTAAAAAGATAAATATAAAGTCATACATATATCATACACGCCATAATAGTAGTTAGGGCATAATAATTAAGCGCGTTAAAGCTGTTAGACTGCATTAATGAACTCAGTATAATGTTAATATTACATCTAGTATTAAAGTTCTTAAAACGCTCAATTTTACAGTTAAATATTTCTTTTTCCGAGCTAGTAGATTGAAACAATAATAATATTAATAAATAAATATAATAATATAATTTATATTTAATAAATATATATAATATATAAATAAATAATAATATATATAATAATATAATGACAAAAACTGAAGTTAATACATAATGTAAAGGTAATTATAAGCTATTATAATTCGAAGTATTAACATATTTTATGTATGAATAAAAGGCTATAATAATATAATAAACTGATAATACATAAGTATATATATTTAATATCCATATTATAATAAATAAATATTCCTACATCACTTTTGCTAAAATGACAATAAATGAAATAGAATTACGATGTTAAATTAAGAAATATGTGAATTTCAGTAATTCAATGATATTAATATATAAATATGTATATTATAAATATATTGGTATTATTCATATTAATAATAATAATTAATAATATATAAATAAATCAGATAATAAATACGATATTTATATAATCTTTTCCAAAATATAGATTATCCCTAAATACAGTGCATATCTTCTTCATAATTATGAGTGACTCTAATGAAAATAATAAATTGTTGATTTAATAATAAATATTTTATTCATTAATAATAAGCTTCATATTGAATATCAAAACGTGTATGGATTATGAGGAAAAATGATATTATTTAAACATAGTTTTTTGGTATCGGTTATTGCATTTTACATAATTTTAAATCATATTTACAATTTTGAGTTCATGCCGATATAATAATATGTAATAAAAAAAAAATAAATATTGAATGGTGTATAGTACTTTTTGGATAAAATACCATATATAATCAAACCTATTCAGGCCCCAAAATTACAATACTCCTTCCCGCTGAGATACTAAAACGATACTACTATGTAATGATAAATAATATATAAAGATGATGTTTTGGTATAATATCCTAATAAATAGCCAAAGTAATAATAATTAATATATGTATATTAATTTATATATTAATATCAAAATAAATAATAAATCATAATAATTTGAAAATGTTCCTATCGTATATATTTTTATATCCTTAATATTTATTATAATACTCAATAATAATAATAAATTATAAAAATAATATAATTTAAATTATTATAAAGATATAATTTTAATGATAATAAGTATTGATTATATCGCTTTGAAATAGTATTCGTTTGGCCAGCGGCAAATTATAAGATGATTATTCTGATAGATGGTCATAAGCCATATAATTAATTTAAGTCTGGATAGTTAATCATATTTATATTCTTTAATCACCAATTAATAATTAATAATATATGTATTAATAATGTGATGATAATTATATATAAATATATACATTTATTTATTATTATATATAATTATATTTATTATAATATATTATTAATTATATTATAATAATTATATTAATTATTTGATTTATTATTATATTATTGATTATTATTATTGAATTATATATATAATTTAATAATTATTTAATTTTTATTAAGACTCACACATCTTAGATAAGAGACATATATATATATATATCTTGAATTTCTATATAAAACATAATAGGAAAAACAAAGGCTACCGCGGGAAAAGGATACATTGATGTTGAGATATATGCTGGTATAAAATATCAATCAGGTAGTAATTCACGAGTCATGAAAAATTCATCAATCTTAAAAAAATATAATCAATATGTAACATGGAGATAAGAGAATAACATTTATTAGGTAATCATTGTGGTAAAATAAATTTTTTAGATATATATTCAATATGTAATAATAGAAAATAAAAATATTTATTTGTATTAAATATATATATTATACTATATGAGATATACCAAATATTTAAATGATCCATTATATATATACAATAATAATGACGCAACTCATATATTACTATATTAGCTTACTTATTCTAATAATATAATAACATAATAATTCCATTTTTTGTTTTATTTACTTAAAAATAAGTAAATTACTCCCAAGGGAACATAATATAGTATATAATCAATTAATAATATAATAATAATATAATAATATTTAGAACATGCACCTCGTATATGCATGAAGTTCGAAGTGATGTCTCTGCACTTTCCGGACGAATTATAGTAATAATTAATGTAGGACTATTTCCCTCCCCACTTCACGGTGGAATATAGATAGTAATAGTCTCCGTAACCCCTGCTACTTTTGATGTTTGATAAGTGTGTCGCAGGGGGTTCCTCGTCCGATACACCTCATCAACTACGGATGTACAGATGAATACGATCCCCACTCTAGTTAGTTCCCCGTCGGCTCTGAATGCATAAATAATACCATTACATTAGCTCGATTGTAATACTTTTGCACAATAATATATATATATATATATTAATTATAAATTAAATAATAAATTAATATATTAATAACTTAAATATAATGTATATAAATAATAATATACATAATGAATAATAATAATTAATATACTAATTTAATAATTAATTAATAATTATATATAATAATTATAATTATATATATAGAGTGTATATAATATTAATTAATTAATATAATTAAATAAATAATTAATAATATATTATATTTAATAATATTAATATTAATATTACTAATAATATATAATAAATATATATTAAATTATATTATTATATAATAATTAATAAATATTAATTATAATATAATAATATTAAATAATACTATAATATAATAGTAATAAATAATATAATAATATAGTATATAATTATACTTATATTAATAATATATATTTAATTAACTAATTTAATATTAAATATATATAAATAAT
>JABUQX010090858.1:0-45439 GCA_015478945.1 Trachelipus rathkii | reverse complement strand
ATATATATATATAAGATAATATATAATAATTATATATATATATAATATATATATATATATATATATGATATATATATATATTCCTAGTATTCAAATATTAAGGTAAATAAGAATTCATTATTTGTATATCGTTTATGTAATTGAATAAACTTTTCTTATGCGTTTTTTTTTTTTTTTTTTTGTAAAATAATAAAGTAAACCTTTCTTCAGATAGAGTATATATATAATTATGATGCACCGGAGAGCAATTATGCCCGAGCCGGAGAGCGGAGCCGGAGACATTTAAAATTTCATTTATACTTACCTTATATATATATAATATAAATATATATATATATATAATATATTATATATAATATATATATATAATAATAAATATAATAAAATATATATAATACGTCAGCTATCTACCACTTATCGATTACTACTTAATAAGTATGATATTTGCATTCCTTTCTACTGAATATTAGACTTAATATCCGCATATCAGCCTGTCCTATCAGTATTTTCCTACTATCATACCGTATATGAACGCAGTATACTATGTTTCACTTATACTAGTCATACCTTATATTATAATTATCATGAAGGATGACTACAACATCATATGCTAACTTATCATCACCTTCCGGATCCTAAGTAGTTCATTAGATGATCATCCACTACCTAAGAAGACATGTTACTACTCTCTAAGGCACGGGCTAACCCGGAGAGTTGAACTACTTGTGCGTCAATTGGCAAACTACATTTACTGTCAAGAGAAACCCAAAGAAAGGTTCAAAATATATTATAGCACAAAACCCTTACTGGATCATCTTGAAGAAAACATAAACACCTATCATAAACTTGACAAGCAATAATCTAAAGAAATCATCTGAAAATATCCTTCAGAGAAAAAATGCCGAAAAAAGAAAACATGATACTTCACTCAGACCACAGCATATCATGATTCCAGTCATTCCACTTATCATCAACTCTCTACCTTCTATTTAACAAAATTTCTTCAAGCCCTAGCGTGTCTGACATTAGAAAATGAAAACAATAGTATGGAAATTAATGAATTGAGAAGACCGTGCATCGTAGAGCTTGGCATTTCAGTTCGGCATTCAATCCATGCCACAATCTGCCATTTCTTTTGTTAAGACATGGTCTTTAAGAGATTAATAAATTCACGTTATGTCCATCAATATAATATTCATCAAGGAGTACTTTTCAGAAGAATTATCCAAAAAATATATAAAAGGGTAAAAGACCAAATAACACTTCAGCTGCAATAAATTCAAGCAATATCATTAAATTCAGATATTTGCTTATATAACAATGAAAGCTTATAAGTATGTCAGGCATTGGATTGATTAAAATTTTCAAAGAAGAGTGAAACATTACAAATTAGTAGTTTTAGTGTTCTCATTCAGCAGAAAAAATATATGTTTAAAAAGTGAGGAAATACTTAAATAGATTTAAATAAATAAAATATTCATGTTTCCTAAGACCTAAGATAACGCACCAAACATTACAAAAAGTATGAGAGCGACAGGGGTATAAAAGAAACATGTGTTTTTCATTTCTTACAGCTATAATACATGATGCTATATTTCTCAAAAATCAATTAAAGATTTAATTACTTTATGTAGGAAAATTGAAGGTCATTTAGAGTCACCAATTGCTACAACTAAATTAACGGAAATCAAAAAACAATTTTGCCAAACACAAGCTTATCCAAAGTGGAAACAAGATGGAATTCATCATATATTATGCTGCAAAAGGATCATAGAGCCAAAAATTGCAATTATTATAAATTCATCAAATTCGAAAATCAAGCAGATATCTTTAAATGCGAATCACTGGAAGCTAATGGAGAGTATAATTAGATTGCTACAACCATTTGAAGAATTAACTAAAAAGAGGTGATGATGATGTAATATATCTTTTGTAATACCTGATTAATATTTAGCAAAAATTTAGCAAAAATTGAAAAAATTAGCATTCAAACTTGGAAAGATGAAACTTTTATAATTCTGTTACTGAACGTTTTGTACCATTAAAGAGAAGAAATTTATGTATTTGCAACAGTCTAAATCCACAATACAAATTAGCTCCCTTATATTATTGGATCAGAATAAACCAAAATTTATGCTCAAAAGAAGTAAAACTTTTATAAAAAGCTAAAAAAAAATATTACATTAATTTCAGATTATTCTGAAAAACAAAATGATGATCAAAAAATGATCAGTCTTATACAGATTCACATAAAGAATCTGAAATGAAACGACAGATATTGATAAGAAAACACATTCAATTTTCTGAATGCTTTGATGACATGCTACAGAAAAATGTTATTAAAAAATGAAGAAATATTCAGATACAATCAAACCAAATGGAACTGATCAAAGAAAAAAAGTTAAAATGCAAACGTAGAAACAGCAGTGAGAGAAAACAACATGAATTAGAAAATACTATTCAAAACTACTGGATAAATATTTTGCAGCACCACTTATGAACGAAAATCGGATGCTGATCTACTATGGTGGAAAGAAAGAAAAACTATTTATCCTGATGCATCTTACCTGAATTAGCTAGGAAATACCTCTCTGCTCCACGAAGTGTATTTAGCAAGAGAATGTTTAGACAAGCAGGAAATTCTACAAGTAAAAGAAACTTTTCTCCAACACTAGCTGATCAGCTCCTGTCTCTTCATCATAATTTAAGAGCATCATTTGATTTTAAATATTAGAGAAAGGTTCCTTAAATTGCAATCCCAAAGGTATTAATTTTTCTTCATCATTTTTTTATATATCTAATATATATTAATTTTCTCAAAATATATTTCTATGTTTTACTGCTTATTTACTAGTATCTTTTTTATAACATTTTCTGGATACATCTTTATTATATTAATTTAACATTATTTGTTACTCTTGTTTTCATTTCAATATTTTATTATCATAATTTATATATTATTTTTATATTTAGATTTAAAAATATTTTTTTTATATTTACTAAATTATATTTATTTCATATTTATTTTTCTTTATATTTTATTATTATTTTTATTTATTATATTTATATATATATATTATTATTATATTTTTTTTTTTTATATATATATTTATTATATATGAATATATATATTATATATAAATGATTTATATATAGTTCTATATATATTCAAAGTTAGTTTTGTTAAAATTAAAAGCTTTTTTATATATATTATATATATATGGATATATATCATAATCTTAGTCTTTGTCATATTTTATTGGCCACCCTATATTCTTTAAAACAATTCAGAACCTTATTTCAAGTTACCATTTTAAAGCTAGATTACCAAAAATTGAATCTATTATGTTGGAAGCTAGTTTTGGGATAGTATCAAAACTCCTTTTAGAATGTATCAAAATAATAGGCAATAGTAAAAATGGTGTCATATAGGCCTATCCATTATTATATTAGTATATATATTATTTCCTTTATCTTTTTTCTTTTTATGTGCTCTATATATTATAATGTTCTGACGCTTGCTAATAATCACTTACAACAAGTTAATTTACTTAAATAATTCCTTTTTACATTTTTGTATGAATCAGTTTTTATAAATTATTTTACTATTCTATTAAATGTCTCATTATTACTTTCAGTGAATTATCATATCATATATCATATCATATCATGATCTTCATCTTTCTTAACAAAAATTATAATGGTCTCCGTCCCGAGAAATCCGAAGAACAGGGCTCGCCACGAGCACCTCTGAGTGAGATTCTCAATTATTACACCAGTGCCAGAACTTCCGCCAATAGCCCTGCTATCTCGACCCGAGCTACGATCCCTTATCTGCATCAATCCCGCTCCGTCTATACTTACTAAGTCAATACCCTCCAATTTTCTTTACTTTCACTAAGCTTTATTGTAAAACAACTCATAAATAATAATCCTCTCTTTCGCTTTGACGATATCGTTATACCAGTTCATCACTAGCCTTCATCAACGTAAAATATTGAACCTACACTTAAATGACATTATCTAATCCTTAAGAGAGAAGGATAAACTCGATATCACTCCAAAAATATTTCACTGTTCGTCTTAATGCACAACATGTTGCACAACTACATATGTTCTCGGCATATAACAGTTTCTCCCGCCTCAGTAGTGAGTTTTTTCCTTACTACAAATCAGCTTACTCTTTTCTATAAATCCTATAAAAACCACATTAAAAACATCAAAATAGCATAAAAAACCCGCAAAAAAAACAAAAAACATTGTTTATTTTTTTTTTTAAAACCAATGTTTTTGCTTTTTTTAAAAAAAACATGGTTTTTTCCAACCCTCTATAGTGTATGTGATAGTGTATTAGTTCACTCACGTACATAATAATAACTATATTACGCTATATAACGTACTCTATTACATATATACCGTTACTCAGCTGATCTTCTATTATATATGTGTTAGTATATTGTTATTATTATATAATTATTATTATTATATAGTGTATAATATATATATATAGTTAAGAATAAATATATATATCTCTCTATATCCCTGTCCGTATTAACTTGATATTTGAAGTCATATTTTTCTCATAATTACTGTTATTTTTCGAAAGATTTAATATTGTAGAATGGGGCGCGCGACATAGAGTGATATATATATATATACTAATATATATATATATATATATCTATATTTCTCCCTGGCCTATCATTACTTACACCCGTATACCGTGTGATATACTCACGTGATATTATTGATCTGCTTATTACTACTGTCCTCATACGCTTAACCTGAATATACCTTATACTTCATTATACTATTTAATAGATGTTCTCCTATATTATATTATTTAGGCTCAGTGTTTTTTCGCTTGCTTAGTATTATTCCGTCATATGTATTTCTTAAATATATCTATTAAGCTATTCAGTATATAGACGGTAATACATTGGGTGAAGCTGTACATTTTATGCGAAAATTGTATAAAAAAACATATATTTCCTATCTATATTCTAATATACATTTATTTATATCGAGTTGATGAGTCTATATATACTATGTCGTCCTACTACCTCTCCCCTAATCATAAGACCTGATAGTATATCTCATTATTAACTATATCTATATATATATGTCATAAAGCTTACTATGGATTCCTGTATATATATATCTCAAAACACAAGACTACACGAAAAGGAATACATTGAATCCTATATATCTTTCACATAGGAAAAAGCTTTATACGGCCACTAGGCTCGAGCCCTCTATCTAATTATCGGAAGACCACATCCGTCTTTTTTTTTGTGTACTGTTACGTTTCCTATACCCCGTAGGGAGGCGGTGAGTAGTAGCCCGCCGCTGATGCTACCCTATTTGTGTATATTACCTATAGATGCTTGGGTGTCCCGGAGAACCTCTCTTCCCGCGAGGTGTGGGAATTATCTCTTGACCGTCCGTGTCCGCGCGTGGGAATCCGTAGCGAGACCCCGTAGCTTCCTGCCTATCTGGGCGGCAATGGTGTGATACCCTGTGGGGTATTCTCTATGTGAAAGGCAGAAAAAAAGCAATTATATTTAATAAAAGTCTATGTTATTTTAACGAAACAAGAAAAGCGTCCCAAATAGCTTTAATCATAATTACTTATATTATTAACAATTAATTTATTTTATTTTTTTATTTTGTTTACAATTTTCCTAGGGGTAATGGAAATTTCCTAGATTCCAAAAATGTATCCTTCGCTGGTACGTCTATCTGTAGCGTTTGACGATTTTTTTTTCTTTTTTTTTTTTTTTACATTTCTCTCTCTCTTATTGTACCAGCATTCCACCAATGTATATTCCTGTATCTGTGTGTAGTATTAATATTTCAATTATACATATGACGAATATACAAACGCTACTCCATATATTCTTTTCTTCTCACCATCCCTCTTGTAGGTTCGTATGTGCACCGGTCAGAGGGTCCTGCTACGAAGCTCCTCCAGCCCGCCGGTCGCATCATCTCGTTAAACTCTTTCCTCCTCCACCTTCTCTCGTCCCATGTCATCACCTCCTCACTCTCCACCGCTCTCGTCAACACCATGCCCTTCCACCTCATCTCGCGGGTCTCCCACTACCTTCTCTCGTTCCTCCGGCTGCCACTTCACTGAATACCGTCTCAGCACACCTATTTTGCTCCATTCTGCGTCAGATGTCGAACTCAGTCTTCAATTTGTCTCTCATTCTGGTTCAACCATTCCATATAACTCTCCATCTCCAACACCCCCTCACGTCAATTTTCATTCCTCCTCTATCCCAATCTGTTCACCCCCCAGATCAAATCCTTAATACTATCACTTTCGATGCCTGTACATTTCACTTTTCTAGTGATTTGTGCTCTCTATTGATCCCAGCTTCCACCGTCCACTAGCTTAAACCTCTATTGCGCTCAATCATCAATGCTGGCTATATATTAATTCCTTGACTTCTCCGCTATATCACGTAAGTGCTCGTGATAGCCACCAAGGGGTCTGGTTACAACGACGCAAGTTTCCATTACAAACTTTCCATCTATGGTCAACTCCTGAAACATTCACTTTCTTTACCCATCCTCATACACACTCCAAATAATTCAAAACTGCCGTCTGGTTTCAAGTACTTCCCCCTCCAACTCTATATTCAACTTCCTCCCTGCTCCCCTACTCATCCACTTTCATAACCTCCTCCTCTTCCCCCTAATTCAATTTTTCATTCCCTTTCTCAAATATACCTCGTCCATGCCATATTAAAACCTCTGCAGAGCCTCCCTTGGACTCCAGATCAACGCCCAGTCATCGGCCGTATCCATAAATCTCTCCACCCCCACCCTTTCCATCGCTTCGTTCTTTCCTCTGTAACCACGCTCACTCTCACAATAGTCCACGAATATTCGTATGACATAAATTGGGAAACTACACTTACCCTTAAGTTATACACCTGTTGTTATCCAAAACCAACTTACTATCACCATCGTGTGTTCTCATCCTTGCAACAGCCGCCCTACTCATCACCTGTCTTCTTAATAGCCTTATCAGTTTATGGCACCTCATACCTCCCTTGTCCCAGATCCCTCCACAAGATTCTTCGACTCTCTCGATACACTCGGCTCTTCGAAGAACGCCTTCTTCTAAATCGTCATAAAGCCAAATATTCTTTCCGCGTTGCAAATTCATATAGTCCTTTTCATCACATCATCTTAGTGACAAAAACCAAATCAATTTCGATCTTTCCGGTCGAAAACATGTTGCCACCCATCTAGTTTATTCTCGACTGCATGATCCCTCAATCTTCTTTCAAACTATTCTTCGTACACCTTTCGTTTCCAATACTGTGCAGCCCACTCAGAGCCATATTCCCCTGTGCCTAATATTTACAGTCGCTTTTTATCACAATTTCTTCTATATATAGGACACAATACCGATTATTCCAGACCTCTTCCGCTGTTTCCCTCGTTCCAGCACTTTGCTCCTATTCACTTCCGTCACTATCCCAAAACACCCCCCTGTGCACCAGCTCCTCTTCAATATTTCCCACACGGCAAGCGATATCCTCGCCGCTGCCTTACCTTTTCATCTTTCTCATCGGCTTAGTCTCCACCTCCTCAGGTACAATCTGCCACTCCCCCGCCCTCTCCAACGCCACAATGGTCGTTCTTCCCACTGTCTCCTCTTCTTCTATTTAGTTTTCGGAATATCAGACTGTCTCGAAATATTCTTCCACCTTTCGCAATATCCGACGGGCTTGTTAATAACTTAATCCATCTTCATTTTTTATTGCCATAGGTTGCGTCAGAGCCCTTCTACTAGCTTCTTTGCTCAATCGCTGTAGATTAGCTTTCTGTCCCCTGAAGTCTTCTCCAGTCCCTCCAATCCTTTCCAACATGTTCTCTCCTTCCTTCTTTATCTGTTCAGCTTCTTCTTCTCGCTCCACATTATTCCTTCCCTCTCCTCCACTCCTCTAGTCTTATCCATCTTTTAAACACATTTCATTTTCCTTCCGCCGTCTGAACTTGTTCAGTCCACCAAGAAGTTTGTTTCTTTTTTCTTCCAGGATTGTTCCCACTTTCACAAAATCCCTCAGATACCTCCCACAGCGTCCCTCAAATGCTCTCCAACTCTCGTCCACCTCCGCATCCATCACCACATTCCTCCTCTTTTCCCTCCAATCCTCTTAAATTTCTCTGCAGTTCCGGCTCTTCGCCAAACTTTCCACCATGAAATCTCTTTCCTAGCCTTACACTTTATATGTTTAACACCAATCCTATTCTCATCTTTCCTACAACCAAACGTGTATCCAGTCTCCGAATCGCATGGTATACTCTTTCACGTCTTTAAACAGTCTTTTGTTATTTGTTATCATTAAGTCAATCATTGATTCTCCTCGTATCCTCTACCTTCTCCATTCCATCTGTACGTCCATTTGTGGCTATCTCTATGGTTGTAAAAAAGTGTTCATCACGCTCATATCATTCTGTACACAAAAATCTATACCCCCCTCCCCTGCAGGGTCCTCCTCCAATACCAAAAAGCCCCTATCACTCCCTCCACCCCTCGTCGTCCTGTCCAACATGTCCGTTTAAGTCACCCAATATTACGATGTTTCTTGATGTGACGCTCTTCCCTTCACATTTTGCAGCTCTCGATAGAAACTCTCTCTTTCTTTCAACGGTCTTCCTTGTTGGGGAGCATACACCTGAATAAACTCAGATCCGTCCGATCTGTTTTGATCGAGAACACCAGGATCCTTTCATTTATCTGCTCTATACTACTTACTCTCTGTGTATTTCTGTTCAGAATCAACCCCAACACCATGTCTCATCTCCTTCCTCCACTGTAGAGAAAAGCTGTAATCACCATGAGCACCTTCACCCCGCACCCGAACAGTCTGTTTCAACAAACTCCAGAACAATCAATCTTACGCGTCAATCATTCAGAGCCACCATCTCCTCCTCCTTTCCTCTATATGAACCCACATTTAAAGTAGCAATCCTCAGGTTTTTAGTATTTCCAATTCGTAGTCCAAAATGCGTATAGTCATGATCAAAAGGCTTCCAACAGGGTTCCGCAGCAAGAACGAGGTTCTTGAGCCCAATGATGACGGTTGTGGCCTAGCAGGCCTACCCCAAACCCATTTTCATGGAAAGAGTAGAATGGCAAAAGCAGCGTTCCCACCTCGAAGCCATGTTAAGATAATCTCATATATGAGCAAACTGTATCTCGAAAATCTCACATCATAGGAGCAGAAATCCACTTATACAAGCAGCCTTCTTAATTTTTAAATCCAAATAAATATATATATTAAATAATATATATATATATATATATATAACTAACTATATATTAATAAATATACTATATATAATATATACTATAATATATAATATATATATAATATATATTAAGTCATTATATATATATAGATATACTATATATATAATTATTATTTATCTACCTCACACATTCACTGTATATCTCTCTATTTTATATTATCAGTTAGTATAATAATATACCGTAATATATATATAATATTCTACTATATTCTATATATATAATAGATATATTATATATATATATATTATATATCCTATATAGCCATTATAATATCTACTTATATTGTATCTATATATATTACACTATCACTATACTCACACAGCATATCTTATATTTATAATTATAATAATATCTATAATCATTAATTAATTTAAAATATTCATATATTTTAATTAATATATATATTATATATAATTATTCCAGTATAGTTGATCGTTCGTTATACTTAAAGCTCAAAAACACATTAAACCTGAACTAGGAGGGTACTTAAAAGCCATAAACCTACCACCTAAAACCATTATTTGCTGATCGAAGATGATTACACTATACACCCCTTATACCCTAACCTAAGTGGCATAATCTGCTTGTCGCTAAACTTTTTCTCTCTCGTTCTATTTTCTTACTAAGCATTTTTGTCATTCATTTTTGTAATATTTTTTTGGACAGAGGACCTCGATGGAATCAATTACGTTTTTTAAAATACCAGTGCGCATGCTAATTATAAAGTCCATTTTAAAGATCATACAAATATTAATTGATTTTATAATATATATATATATACTATATGTATATATAATTATAATATAAAATATTAATATATATTATAAATTAATATATATATATATATATATATTATATATATATATATATATTATAATATATTATATAATTACCCACTATATATATATATATATAATATACACTATAATATATATATATATATATATATAATACTATATATATATATATATATACTATATATATATATACATATATATATACTATATCTATATAATATATATACTATATAGTATATACTAATATACACCTTCTCTCCCCAAGACCTGGGGTAAAGTAGTGCGTTGACAGCACCGGAAACAGAAAAGCAGCAATAAATACGAACAAAAGCTCGAAAAGATAAGTCCCAGCACTACCTTCCTTTCACATTTTAGTAACTCGCGTCGCGACGTCAAAAAATCTTCGTCAATGATGCCGTTCCAACCTTTACTTGGCATCAGCTTGAACCAACCAACCATACCCTCCACCTAAACCCCTCCATTCACTTTTATTACTGTCACCTCTTCCCATCACCTCCGCATCAACATTTAACATTTCTCTTCTCCAAGCATTCCCTTTTACGCGATAATCAATTCCACTTTTTCCTTTTGGTCCTCCCAGCTAGTCGTCTCAGCACACTCACCGACGTATAACATCCGAATCGTTAAACCAAGCAACTTATTGTCCATTCCTTCCCACAGATAAACCATATTCAATTGTACTTTCATTTCTCTTATTTACCTCTTTCTTCACCACACACAACTTTCTCTGAATTACTGTCTTTATCCATCCTCATCTTCTATTCAAGATCATCTCACACCAAACAATCTACCCACTCCTCAATATCTCTGTCTTCTCCATTCTAAACACACTTGTGTTATTTTAGATCTATTACCTCTATTCCAGACTCACCAGTCTTCACTGCCGCTATACATTAACCAGTCGCAATGTGAAAAACCTATACCCTCACTCTTAAGAATACATCTCCTCACGTTGTCATCTACTAGTCGTCACCAAGATCTTAGTTTCTCCCTTTAATCTTCTGCCTACCAACGAACTATACATCGCTGGCACAGCCCACTCTTTTCTGCCTATTTCACCCAACTCTTCCTTACTACACACTCTACGCATTTCATGTACGTTCCCGTTCTCAATTCCTCTATCCAGTATCTATATTCCCTACTATATATATTCTTAAACTCAGTCACTCACTGTTTCCATCTGGTTTGGCTCACCACAAACACTTTAAAACCAAGGACGTTCCCTCACTCAAACAACTATAACCACTCTTATCTACGTTACTTTTCAAAACCCCTCCTTTACACACCCTGCCAAATCTCTCTACCAATTCCTCTCAAACTCTCTTCAAATTCGCCACACAAATCAAATCTCGTCAATAAATAGTAGGCCACCCTCCACTTCCACTTCTCCATTCATATCTATAGACCATCCCCTGCCAACCACCACCTCTAATCTTTCAAACCGCAATCTCCATATACATAATATATATACTCATATATAATATCTATATATCATCCTGCCTCACTCCGCTATAATATTAAACCAATCACCTTAAACACTCAATTTATTCTTACACACACGCCTTCACTATTGTCATATATACTTTTTTGATTCCATTCAGAATGCTACCACCAACACCATCTTTAGTCATTTATAATATAATAATATACTATATATTAATATACTATAGTAATATTATATTTACTATCATATAATATAATATATATAAATTTATCCTATACCTGCTTTATAATATTATATATATTAATACTATATCGATATATATAACTATATATATTACTATATATATATATATATATATTACCCTTATGTAAGTTTATGGTGCAGATCTTTTTTACCTTTTTTTTCATATACTGTTAGTATATGATACAAGCAATTGATTAAGATGAGAAATATACGAAATTTGAAAGTATTAAAAATTTTATAAATGTAAGCAAACACGCCATTATCATGAGAAATAAAACGGGATTTAGGCTAGTGCGTGAAAAAATTTAAGGTAACGTAAAAAGTAATGTTTGTGGGTAAAATACGTTCCGTATTTTTTTTCCCATATTTAAATTGTCAACATAACGAAACAATCATAACCTGAACTTAGAGCGTAGTAAACCGCTGTTGTAGTGCAGTATACTGGCCTCTAATTTCACTCTACTGTCAGAACTGCACCACTAAGAACTTCCGGTGATAGAGGAAAAACTTATCGACCACAATTCGATCATAACAAGCAGAGCGTTGTGCTAATCTAGTCAATTAATATGTCTATTCTATTTGTATATGTCTATTCTATTTGTAATCAAAAAAAAAATTAATACGATAATCTACGATTCTAAATAATGTTTACTTTGGTGAGTAAATAAAACAATTGCGTTATCGTTTCTTTATCCTAGTATAGTTAACACCTGTAGTTCTTTAGACTTCTTTCCAGATTGCAGAAAAACTTAAATTCAAGATTATCCTATACTCCGACTCTACGTACTTGGAATTCCCAAAGAAAAACAAAAATACCCGACTTCAATGAACACCGAAATCTTTCTATAATATATTTACAATTGTTTCCTAAGAACTAAAATAAAAGTCAATAATTTATAACGGAATAATAAATACTAAATCAAAAAGTCGTTCTGACAATTATGTTTCCTGGTGTTTATTTGTTTATCAAAAATGTTGTATACTTTAATTCAATTAAATACCAATCGAATAAAAATATACTGAAAAATTTTAATTTTATTCACGTTAACTATACTCGCTTAACCCACTTCTAATCCAATTAACTGAAATATTTCCAGTGAAATAATCAACTGTAATTAATATCCAATGGTTACCTAAACCAGTGGTCGGCAAACCGCGGCTCGCGAGCCACATGCGGCTCTTTGGCCCCGTGAGTGTGGCTCTTCCACCAAAAAAAAACCACGTGCGATAAACTTTTGATGATGTTTCTTATTTTTATTTTTACATACTTAGTTGGTGCTTATGTTTATCTTTAGACGAGTGCTCTGAAGCGACTTCATGAAAAAACATTTCCAGAAAGATTAAATGTCAACGCATATAGTCAAGTCGTATCTTTGCATCGTGTGAGCTTAGTTTACAACACAAGTGGTCTGCTTTGAAAAACCTGGAGAAGGAAGATACTTTAATAAAAAATGAAAGAAGATACCTCAATAATCAGCTGAAAAAACTAGCGTTTGCTGTTTTTCCTTATTCGGGTCTACATATTCATACAAATAATCATTTTCAAGCATGAGCCTTATCAAGAGTAAGTTGAGAAGTCGTCTTATTGATGAGAACCTGAATCGTGCCTAAAATTAAAAACAACATGAAACCTTTCTACCCAAACTTTCCAAGGAGGTGCAAGGCCATTGTTCGCATTAGTGTTTGTCAGTCATTGTCATGATTATAATTTTTATGGATACCTTTATAATTTAATTTATCAATAAATAAATAGTTATGTATATAAAGTTTATTCAACCACCTGTAAGATTTTACCACCTGAAAAAGATATTAATAAGGGAGGGTTGTGGACAGTGAGAAGATGTAGTGTTGAGGATGAGAAGTATTTGAGATGTTTTGGCAAACGAGAGTAGAATGAAAGGAGATAACGAATTAAGTATACAAGACGAGTGTGGATGAGAGAGTTGGAAGGAGTCGACCTCAGCGAACGCGAACGTACCTCAACCAGATTGAGGACGTTTTTAGAAAAGGCCAGCTTAGGAGTGCTTTTATTAAGTTAATAACAAGATCCACCTATAGAGTTTTAAGTTTAAAAAACTGCTCGCAAAAAGAGGAAATGTACTGTTGATATTTGGCTCTGTTGACTAATGAGTTTGCCGACCACTGACCTAAACTAATTCAAAGCTTACTCAAGTTAACTGAAATCCATTTACAAACTCCCTTTAAGTGAAACTTATTTATAATCCTTGTTTAAACCCAACCCAAGTCGATTAAATTGTTTCCAAATAAACAACAACAATAATTCGCACTAAACCTGAAAGGCCTAAACTTAAATACTGAACATTAAATTATTTCTAAAGAATTAACCAACGTTAAATCCTATTAATCGATTACGAATTAAATTAAACTCCAAATCAAAATATGCATCAAATGTTCGAAGTTAATAAGTTTCCTAAAATTCACTTTTCAAAATAAACAGCTAAATCAATTCATGAATTCAAGGTACCCAACTTTAGAATGTTTTACTATAATTTATAATACTTGCACGATGTTACGATGTCTAATTTATTTCAAAAGTATTACCTTACGGGTTCATTTAATCGTTAAATATCAATCGAAAGGTCACAAGATTTAATAATTCAAATGATGTTCAAAAATGATTAGGTTATGCCAAAATATACGAAAATCAGTCAATCAAAATGTCAATACTCCCTTCAAATGATTTTCAAAGTGTACTAATTAAAAATCCAATATAAACCAATTAAATTTAATTCATCTGCTATGTGGCTCAATTGAAACTCAAATACCATTGAGTCGGTTCAAAATGTTTGCATGCAAAGTGCACTAACCAAAAGCTAAATTTAAACTAAGTCACCTCAACAGGCTAGTAAATGACTTCAATTTATTTCAAAATAAGGTCCTATTCTGTTTTACGACTCCGTCAGTTTTAATTTTTTTTTGTTTTTTTTTTAATATATTGCTTACTATATGATACCAACAATAATTTTCAGTGGAAAGATAAATGATTTTCAAAATTTCAAGATTTTTTAAATAATTTTTAAAAAAATCAAAATTTATGTAAATATTTTTCAAAAATGAATATCTCGAAAACAAAAAAAAACACACTTAAAAAAAAAACCCAATTAAATATTTTGAAATAAGCAATTATAGGTTTATTATAAAAAAGAAAAAAAAAAAAAAAAAAAAATAGGCCCTATTATATATACCACGACATAATATAAAATCTCAAAAGTTACAACACTTACTAGGGAAAAACCAATTACATATTTTAAAACATACGTATAAAAGATTTATAAAAAAATACTAAAAAAAAAATAATAAAAAAAATTGCAAAAAAAAAAAAAAAAAAATTTTTAGGGGGCACAAACCGGACAGAAGGGGACAAAAGGGGGGAAATTTCCAAACCCCGTAGGGGAGGCGGAGGACCCCCGCACACCCAAATACCAAAAGCGGGAGTTCCGGAACCCTCCCTCGGGGGGAAATAGTCCCACCCTGTAGTTCCCCCGGAAGCCGAAACCCCGAACTCCTTCCCATCTTGCGGCGTTTACCCTTGGTATTCCTTAAGTAAAAAAAAAAAAAAAAAAAAAAAAAATTAAAACTGACGGAGGCTAAAAAAGAAAAATCCTATATATTTTTGAATCATGTTCGTTACCACTGAAATTGATTGTTAGGATCATATACTAGAAATATATTAAAAAAAAATAAAAAAAAATTCAAAACTGACGGAGTCGTAAAACAGATAAGGTCCCAAAATAAATTCTAAGTCCGTTCAAAAGCTCATATGTGACTTCAAATAACCATTAACCGAAAGGGAAGTGTTGGAAATGATACGACGTACCAGTAACTGGAAAACACCTGGACCAGACGGTTTAAAATATATGGTTAAAAAAAATTACAGTACTAAGAGAACCTTTAACAAAATGCTTCAATAAAATTCTGAACGGAACAGAAGAAATACCTGAGTGGATGACTAAAGGAGAAACAGTCCTTATCCCTAAAACAAGGGAAACAAAACCCAGGGAAATACAGACCAATTACTTGTCTACCAACTATATACACAAAATATTAACATCAATTATTACAGAAAGAATATACAAACATACAAAGAAAATAATATAATATACAAAAGAACAAAAAGGATGCAGTAAGGGAAGTCCTGGGACAAAAGATCAATTATTAATAAATAAAATGATCCTGGAAGACAGCAGGCAAAGACAATAGAACTTAAGCATGACTTGGATTGATTATAAAGCATACGATAGTGTACCGCACTCATGGACCAAAGATATTAAAAATCTATAAAATCAATAACAAGAGTGTTTATGGAAAAAGTGATGCATATATGGAAGATAAACATTAAACTACATCACGAAAATGGTACGATACAAATAATTGATAAAAATAAGGAGAGAAATATTCCCCAAGGGATTCTCTTTTACCCCATTGCCGTTTTACACATCAACCACTAGTTCATGAAAATAACTGCATGTGGTATTAAATAGATCAAAAAATGGAAAAAAGAAAGGGAAAAACATCTCGCATTATTTTATTCCAAAGCATAAACTATACTCCCCAAACAAACATCAAACAATTGACACCAGATTGAGGAGTTAGAGTTCTGAGTGATTATACAAATGGATTAGGATGATTAAAATGGTGCGTTTCTGGAGTTGAAAAAAGAAAAAAGAATTGACGGTGGAAATATCAGAATAAATGACGAAATCATTAGACAACTAGACCAGGAAGACACCCTTTAAGTATCTCGGGATAGAAGAAAAGTGAAAAAATAGAACATAAGAAAATGAAAGAAAAGCTGATGAAGGAATATGAGAAGAGACAAACTATTAAAATCTGAATTGAAAAGCAAATTCAAGGTCGAAGTAATTATAACATTGGCAGTACCAATACTCTGACGAGAATTCGAGAAGTATTTCCAATATTAAATAAATAGATAATTAAAACGAGGAAAAATGCTCCACCGCCCATGGAATTGATATATAAACCAGCCTGGAAAAGATGTCCCCATGATCAATAATGATTCAAACACAACCTTTCAAAACGAAGTTGGTATAGAGACTTCGATGGATTTCAAAAAATATAGAAGATTCACCGTTGTTTCAAAAGTTCTTGTACAACTTCAAATAAATACCAAAAATATTCAAAGTTATTTCAAAAGCTCGTAAAGTGAATCACCAAAATTCAAATGCAAACTTCACATAATATATATATATATAATATATATATGAATATAATATATATAAATATATAATATATATATAACTATAATATAATATATATATATATATATATATATATAATTATAATATATAATATAAATATATTATATAATATATATATATATATATAATATAATATATATATACAGTGCTCTCTCTTATCTCCGTGCAGCCCCTCCAAATTTAAAATGCCATTCATATTATTTAATAAATTTCAATTTATTTATAATAAGTTTAAAAATAAAAATTTTTTTTAAAACAATCAAACATTAAAAATAATAACTATCAAATTAAAATAAGAAAAAATGCTTATTGCAAGTGCAAATCGTTATTGATCAATTTCAATTAATATATCCATATTTATTAAAATTTTTCGCCTATATTTCCAGCCCTTAAAAAAATGACCAAACTTATATTCTTTAAAATAATCAAATATTCAATTAACAAAAAAAAGAATACCAAATTCCTATATGTTTATTTTTATTCAATTTCCATTTTTTTTTTTACAATTTATACAACTTACAATCTTTCTCCATATAAATCATTTCAAATTTACATGATTCCATGCCTTTAATTCCTTCTTACTATAAAAACGTATATAAAACAAATAAAATTCAGTTTATATTATCTACAATTAATTGATTGTATTTCAGTAAAATAATTAAGATAAATAAATATTATTTACAGAAAAAATAATAAATTATATATATATAGTCAATTTCAAAATCCCCCTCGCCCTCTCCCTCTCTCCCTCTTTCCTCCCCCCTCCCTCCCCTCCCACCTCCCTCCCCTCTTCCTCCCCGCCCTCCCCTTCCCCACCCCCCTACCTCCCCTCCCCACTCCCCTCTCCAACCCCTCCCATGCCACTACTCGCCCCACCCCAGCCCACCCGCCCCCACCCTGCCGCCCCCACTACCCCCCACCCCCCCCCCCTCCCTCTCCCCCGCCCCCCTCCCCATCCCTCCGCGTCTCCTTCAATGTAACCTTGTTACCAATTGATTATTCCAGATACCGGCGGATAATCACTGTAAATAGTGGAAACAATGCGAACATAGCCAGAGCCGTGAACCGTATTCGCGTCACTGCCACGGCACATCCCTGCCTCCAGCGACACTGTCCCCCCCCCCACCCCCCCCCTCCCTCTCCCTCCCACCCCCCCCCCCCCCCACCCTACGTACAAAAAATATAAAAATAAAAGTAGCAAACAAGAAAACGGCACATGTGTAACAATACTCACTCCCAGCTCAACTCTCCGTAAATAAACCATATCGCGTTAAATGCTTTATATGTTTTAATGAATAAAAATTCATTTCCCCTGGTCCGTGCCAGTTCTGAATTGGACGTTTAAGTAAGCTTACCAAGCCGAGACTAGATGGATAGGCCATAAAAGACTGAGAAAAGAGGACCGCTACAAAAACATTGCTTGCCGGACGTTTACGTCCCCTCTGCCCAAACCCAACCCCGACTCGCCTATAAGACACACAGCGCGCCCACGGTACAATAAGAACTGCCGGCTGAGCTAGCGACGAACACCCCGTCCGTAAGCCGCCCTCGTCCATCGAAGAGAGGGAGGACGAGCGACGCGTCGTACCAAAGCAATCGGGAAACCGCAATGGAGTCCTAATATCCAGACCGATAACATGGCCGCCGTAGCACCCAGACCCGAGCCGCTTCCGGAAGAAACAGGCCGACTGGACCGCCCTCCATGAAGCCAAATCCTTCTCCCGAAAGTTACGGATCGAGGTTTGCCGACTTATCCCTTAACCATCGATTCGTAATAAACTAGCGACTGTTAAGAGACTGCCGAATACCTCGGGGACCGATATTGACGGATTCTGCGTTATACGTGACAGCGCGAAGATGGAACTCGTAAGTAGAGCAACAACCCTCCACCACAGTTTCAAGACCCACTAAAAGGCAACGGACTAGCAACGACAGGACGACACAGACTCCGATACAATAACACACCATAGACGATACGCTCTTCGGACAACATCGTTACACACATCGATGAGATCCATATTAAGTCCCCTTCTCCTATATCGAACAACTCTCTCATCTCCCAGAGACCACGAACGGCGCATAAAATAAAAGAAAACGCAAGCTCCCATCGATCAGACCACGCCCACCCTGTAAGAGACTGAAAAACACCAATACCAGGGCACAAATCACCACTAAAGTCTCACCCATGAGGAAAAAAGGAACACATCGAAGAATAGCCGCTCGATGCCAAAGAGATCCACGAAATATAAATTATAATCTTACCCACCAGAAGGAACATCTTAGATCCGAGATATATGCAACAACACGACGAATTCCCATTCATCGCACCGCGACGCAAACCGACACGCGACAAAATCTGGAAAAAACAACATACATAAATAATTCGCACATATGAGAACAAAACATGTCAATATCGACACGCACAAAAACAAGATAACATGTAACAAGACGACAAAGACACACTAGAAGTAGCGGAGAGACTAAACGTTAGCTAATACCAGCTACAGACCCATTAACAACCACGACTGCACGAATCTGACATAGAGTTCGTCCGCACTAAGCACACTTCATCCCTAGATTGTTCCAGTCTTGCCTGGCACGCTCTGACCTGCAAATGCAACTGAGACTTAGCCGACACACTCACGAGAAGCAGAACATGAAAAACAGATACACAGAGACAGAACATCTAAAGACAAAGATAAGGAAACGAAAGTAAAAAAAGCAAATCCAGCGGACAGCCCCATCTTACCCACCCTGCCTCGAGCACACGCCTGACTAGCTGCGTCAGCCCGACCGAGCAACAAAAACTGATATCGATGTCCAGTCTGACCCTTCGACGACTGGCCCTGCACTGGCTGAACGCGACTAGCCTCGACCACCGATCCGCGAACAGACGCAACAGCAGTAAAACCTCAAGAGAAGAGGAGAAGACAGAACGTAAGCAAATCACAGCCAGTCATTACAAAAATCTCGGCCTCTCTGTCGCCGCCCCACATCCAACTAGTCTAGCTCTTCGCTCCTGCCTAGCACCTGCCTGCTCATAGCCCCACCGAACGGATACAGGAAATCAAAATACAGAGAAAATAACTAAGAAAAGAGGAATGCAGAAAAAAACTAGCAATCCAGTCACAGCCAAATTACCGACCGCTGACCTGCGCACTGTCGCCGACCGCCACTCCAAGAAACTGTTGTTATTATTATATATCCAGTTCATGCCTGCCTATGCCTTCTCCGAGAAAACAATTAGAGCGCGCAAACGGGATAAATCTCAATTAGTAGATTGCATAATTAAAGAAACCCGCAGGTGCACGATAAACAACAAAGCAAAGTTAGACCCGCAGGCGTCTAAGAAAACGCGGACAGGTACCCCCTCCGACTTACAAAACGCAGTGTGACGAGGAACACCCTTACGTCTCCACCCGCACAAAACGACAGCCAAGGCTTCGAGTTCACCCATCCGATAACTTGCATACTAACACACACAAGATTCTGCACCGGAGGCGGGCTTCCACTCGGCACTATACGCCAATGAGCTTATCATGCGCCACCCCCGCGCCCTCAGATCACTTCTCGAGAGGACTATTCGAGACTCCATATCCATCCCTACAATATCCGGGACTGGATCCACTACGTGAAGGAGGAAAGGAAAGAGCACTGATTATCTACCTCGGACACGGTACAGAGTTATATCGGGGACCACGGCTTATAGCGCCATCCATAATTATTCCAGGGGACTAGTCGGTCATTCGGAAGATGTGAAGTTGTTACTACATACTCCTTGGCGAGATGCCGACTTCCAATGGCACCGACACTGCTGTACATTG
The DNA here is from genome assembly GCA_015478945.1 of Trachelipus rathkii. NCBI lineage: Eukaryota > Metazoa > Arthropoda > Malacostraca > Isopoda > Trachelipodidae > Trachelipus > Trachelipus rathkii. Next base: position 24,533 of record JABUQX010090858.1, on the reverse strand, counting down.
AGTCGAGACCAACTAGCCTTCATTGGATTCATAAACAATGAAGCCGAACTATCCCCTTAACCGACACTCTCTATTGAGTCATCCCACCACAACGCCAATGCTAGCTTACCAAAACACAAGATGGCATACCTCACCTAAAAAATATACTCGAGGAATTCGGACAAAGAAGCAATATCAATTAAGAAAAGACCTTTCATATACAACCGTGATTAGAGATAGATAAGTGAAATGGGCTGAGGAAAATGATTCGGAATACCCCAAGGACGCCCGTATCAATTTACTGTTTACGGAATGAAACTACATCAATGCACGGCAGAAACGAGCACCAAGACTATCACTGATGAGGAAACTTCAGAGAGAGGAACACCAGAAACGATACGCATGGAGTTCGATTGTCTTTTCGCCTATGACGGACAGCTCATGACGATACGATCATTAGCAAATGCAGAAATATACAGAGACTGACCAACCATCACCAGTGGTTATCCCCTGGCTTACATCACCTGGAACCAGAGCACTAGATCACCATCTTTTCGAGGGTACAAGAATTATGACCGCACGGGAGAGAAGCCACCGCTAACAACTCCAACCTTTACACATACAACGCTGCGACACAGTAAACGCGAAACACAACATAAAAATCGTGACACCCACACAGATCCGACGAAAGAGAGCCCCAAGAGACACAAAAAACAATATACTGGTCAATAAAAATTGTTAGAGCGCGGCGAACACGGGGAAAGCCAAGACTTACAGACGCGCTGATACGACCCCAGCCCCCGATTAACACATCACAAGAGACAGCGCGAGTCGGCGACAGCCCCCGACATTGCGCAGACTCCACGATAAGCAGGGTGGTTCACATAGGGGCAACCTGACACTCCGAGGCCACCCACTCAACCAGACGCAAATAAACCAGATTAGCAGAGCAGCATGACAACACTAGAGACAACAGACGACCTGAACCGAAGAAAGATACCCATACAGCAAACGCACCCCCAGAACAACGAATCACACGCACACTATGAAAAATAAAGATTCACATTCGTCTATCGCCAACCACACACAATCTTGAGAGCATAAGACTAGCCCTCACATGACTTGGACAAGACTACCTTCTATGAACTATACACAAGATTCACCCGCCTGTTCTAAGAGTGACGAGCAAGATAAACAAGCTGATCACGCCAAACCAACACCGCGTCAGACGCGCCAACAATCGCCCCTTACCATACCGCACATGCCGAGTACAATCCTAGCAAGGAACACACGGCCATGGACTAAGACCCTACAACTCAGGCGGCGGCAACTCGAGAAGACGCATCAGCGCGCGATAGCACAAACCTAATAGAGAGGACGTATATAACCCCCCGAGCAAGAGCAACGTTATAACCAAACATTAACCCGCGTCGCCGAGAGGCCAGTAGAAGCACACCGTTGGCCCGGACCGACACCAACTCACGGAAAACCCTGAGCTCGCTCAGATACTTCAACGGTGCAAGCCGGAGTATGTGCTCTATCCACCGGAACATGAAGATTAACACACAGAATTAACCCAAGACCCCCTGTCTATCGGCAATTCCTAAAATCATACTGTACGCAGCAGGTGCCACTCTATCTTCGAGCCAAGCAGTGCCAATTACCCAACCTATCGGCAGCAACGCAAGACCTGATTAACGTCGGAGCCTCGCGGCAAAACACGAAAAACTCCGGATAGGAAATCCACACGAAGAATCTCCGAGGATACACCGTTTAACAACTAACGTTTATACGACCTAGAGGACGCTGCAGTTACCCTATCCGAAGTAAGTGAAATTGAAGAGACCGACCATTTATCGGAGGTACGAAACGTATACAATTCCTTTAGACTCTATAAGGTAGGATTTCACTCTACTTGAACTCTCTCTTTCAAAAGTTCTTTTCCAACTGTATCACCCTATCGCAAATAAAAAAAAAATCAAACCCAGCCTGGCAATACCAATACCAGATCAAAACAAAAAGTATTCATGACATTTATAAAAGTTCCACACTAACCAAAAGATGTAAAACAAAAATAAAAAAAAATAACTAAGGTACCTATGGTGCTCATCTATGACTCTATTTATCAAATTTATTCACTATAATATATAATGAGAGTTTACCACCTGCTATAAGGGCACTGAGCAATTTACAAGTCAACCCTACTCTCAAGTAGAAGCAACCGACATCGTGGATAAAACGAAAAGCAAACGACCCTAACGGGGCTAACACCCTACTAAAAATAGGCAGCGGATTTGCAAATCGTCAAAACACTTCGGGTGTCGGATCGGCTTACACACCGATTAACTCCACCATACGCGGCATCGCTCACAGGACCTTTTCAGGCCCTAGTCAATGAGCACTAACGCTCGACTAGAGCTCCCCATATAATACCACAATAATTTTCAGTACAGCCCTTGGACTAAGAGGGCAATACCCTTTCTGGATTTACTTTTACCTCCAGAGCGTACTTAATTAATAATTTATGTGGGGGGCTATTATAAATAAAAAAGGAGTGTAATTATTTATGCGAGGGTACTCTCTACCTATGATAATAGCAAAAGGTCGAGTTTAGGTACACTAAAATTGATAATATCACCAGAATGAAATACCAGAAAAGAACGGCAAAATAAATGTCAAGTCATGCCGCCGTTATTACTTATTTAATGGGTACTTGATAATGTTATCTAGCACCAAACTAAACAATACTGTCCGCAAACAATAGAATATAATAAACCACCATGTCTTATCTGAAAAATGCGTATCCTGCCAGTTAGCGATATCTATCAGGTGAGAACGCTCACCCACCTCACACACGATCAAGATGAAGAATATACCAGCCGACAAAAAAAGATAGCACACACAACACAACACAAGAGAAAAATAATAATTCCCATCACCAACAATAAACACAAAATAAAAAAACGAAACAAAAACTATCAAAAAGCGAAATTATCGGCTATCTATATCCGCTGATACTGAAAAAAAAACCTCAAATATAGGCTTGCTGCTGAACACTTATTTGCCAAAATGCGGGTAGTCATTAAGTAACACAAAAATAAAAAAAAATAGTAAGAGTAGATATCGATATAGCGTTAATTACTGCAATCGCGCTCTCAAGAACAGTCTCTCTTCAGAAAAAAGGATAGACAGACCAACCCACACCAACTCTATAAACCGACAAAAATACCAACCACGAAAACACATCACAAAGCACACGAGAGAGAAAAAGAACACAACAAAAATACATTAATAAAAGTGCAAAAAAACAGTCAAAACAAGCAAAAAAAGAAAAAATAAAACGAATAGAAAAAAGACTAACAAATGGTAGACACAAAAAAGAACAAAGACACGAATAAATTAAAAAACATAAGAACAATAAAAAAAAAAAAAAAGACGAAAACAACAAAGAAAACAAAACCAAAAGATTCTAAAGAAATTGAACAACTAAAAAAAAAAAAAACTTAACCAACCTAAAAAAAATGAATAATGATAAAAAAAAGTAAAAAACTTACTACTGACTCTACAAAAAATGATCGACGACGTAAAAAGAGCTAACTCAAAACTAGACATAAATAGCCGCTATAATAACGACATGAAGCGACAAAAAGCCGATCTGCACTTTGGCTCTCTATTACGACAAAACACGTATACGAAACCAAACCAAAAAACCAAAACCGAAACCAATGTGGAAACCGTAAAGAAACGAACGAGAGACGCACTTAACGCGAGGCAACGAAGGACAAACTATACCACAAACACACCGTCATCATATCATCAACGGCTCGCTCCAAACAATAAATTACACTGCGGGTCCTCCCTGAAGAAACAAAAGAGCCACACACCTGCGCACTATCCATAGGCAAGCTCTAAAACAACACAATAACCACTACAACAAACCTTAACCACTCATCTCAGCAGAATAATCTAGTCAAACTCTGAGAAGCGTTCACGCGAATATTTTCACATACCTCTTCCCCCACCCTTCCTTCATCTCTCTTAATACTTTTTTCAAGGCTGCTGGACGGACTCCAAGGCAACACAGCGCAACGGAAACGAGAACTTAATTCGAAAAGGATGGCCCACCAGACTATATTCTGATTAACGTACCCCTCAAAAAACCTATGTTTTCATGAGAAAAGAGAGACATTCGACTAGCTATTACAGATAAACAAATATTTTAATGCATGTATTATTAGTTATATATTGACCAAATAAAGGCAAACCCACCCCAAAACTATAGCGCCCCATTGCGTTGTTTCGAAAAAGAATAGAGAACAACCAAATCGGAAGCGACCTTTTAGGCAACTACTAGGCAGCATAAACATACCATACACGCAATTTATTCCGACACACCCTATACATTTATCAAAGAAGCAGGAATGGAAAAACGCACTAGAATGAAAATAAATATAAAAAATCCTCACTAGATGACACCCGGTTAGCCGCGCCGCCGCCCACCGCCGCTCGCGTGAATCCCTTCGGAGGGCGACACAGCTGGCAAACAACTCAGCAAACAGCACCAGTAATAGCGACGGATCCTTTCCCTCGAAATCGTGACTCTCACTCTATCAAACAAAGGCAGCTGATAAAGAATGTGCAAAAAAATCTAAGAGAGTGTAGAACCTTCTGCGCGTTATCAGTACTATCCGGTGTACCGACGAGCAACAAAATAAACAGAACTCAAAACCAGATCGCACCGTCAACAGAAACGCGAAAGAATCAGATAGAAAGAAAGAGGAAGGATTGACAAAGACAATGATTGCGCATAAGATCACGCTCCACTTTTAAGAGTAACAAAAGAGTGAGACGCGAACAAGATCCTGCCACCGATGAGCACACCAGCTCACGCAAAAAGCGTACCCACAAGAACAGCAAAAACAAGCATTAAATAATAAAATATAATTATAGTATATAATATAGAATAGACGTAAAATGATCAAATGCGCGAATTCCACAAACCCGAGCGCACCGTACAACGAAACTTCCAGCTTGAAATACGAACAAACATTCGCGTATATGACTCGACTAGCAAATACACCCCTTTACCACGACACTCTTAAAACCCATTTCCGAATCCAACACACGGCCTCAGACACACACTGAACAAAACTCGTTAAACATGCGCCGCGCCCAAGTAGAACGCACACGAAGCAAAACACGCACAAACACACTTTGACCAACGCATGGCAAAGCCCCAATCCTATTTCCAAACACACGAGGAAGCAAGTAGTTAGTGCAAACAGCTATAGCGGCACGTCACATAGACGCAACGACGGGTCAGCGTGTGGAACTGCCACCTACTGAGCCCCCTGCATACAACAACCTAAAACAAGAATATTTACGAGAGAGACGGAAGCTTAACGGCCAAACAGTACAACGATTAACATACTATTCAAAAACGAGCAGTCTATTGTAATATTGCCACAGTTAACAACAAGGTAAAAAACCCCCTAGAGGCAAAGAGGCTACGACCTGCGACAACACCTTCGCACCACAAAAAACCACCACCAAGATCAACTATTATACAAGATGAAGCTACGCTCCGAACCAGCAAAACAGGACACTCACGACCAACAGCCTGCCAGCTTTAGACGTCGCCTTTCACAAACACGTTTCATCACAACCACGCCAATTGTGATGTAAGTAAAAAAAAAAACCACAACCAAAACAAATCAGCCATCCAGAAAGAGAAATTGAAACGACGGCTGAACTGAAAAGACCAAGGGAAGAGTAGTGGAGCTGTCACGCAAAAAATGAACGCGCAAAGAGCGGCAGCAGCGCTGCACAGAAGCGGCCAAAAATGAAGAACACCCATTTCAACACAATACGGCTCCAGAAGTTATTGCAAGTTCGTAGCAAGGGGAGTTTTCGCAGCGGAAGGCAAGCCTGTACGAAGCCCAGCAAAAACAAAACTGTCATGTCCCTGACAAAACGCAGGCACAAGAAGAAGCAGACAGCTGACTTAAGAGCTCCTCCTCCCCGATGGCACCTGTCTCATTATCACCAACACCACGAGCAGGAAGTCGCGGTCTCGCGAAGTTGATCGTGTTCGACGAGTTGGGATCGACAGACGACACGGCAAACCCAAATCGGGCACACGAGTAGCATGCTAATGGCCGGAGACGCTCCCGCTGCTGAAAACAAGCTTACTGCAGAAACGCTGTATATCAACCTTTAAATAACCGACCCAAGCTTCGTTAAGTTGCGGCGGGTCAGAGCGAGAACACGCACGTACCGGAAACAAAATCGGCGAGATAGAAGAACAAACACCAGATAAAAGAGCCGCAACATAGAGCGAAGCCAACCGAAATTTGGAAATCAAGCAGTTCATTAATACTCATTGGATTTCACATAGGCTAATAACGAGATCGTCATGTCGAAAGGCGGCTAACAACGAGAGGAAGAAAAATACTAATTTTAAATTTAAACACTCTCCCAAGATCAATGCGAGCATTGAAAATCTCACTCAAATGAACATCCGCGCTTCTCTCCTATCAACCCTCTCACATCGAGAGCACATACGATAACTTAAAGACGACGCATCACCAGGCTAATATATAGAGCACTATCACGCGCTACCTCCACAAACACACACACACAAAACAGCAGAAACCGAGAATCACACAGGGTACACCAAAAATCGAAATATGCAACGACAAACGATACCTTCACCACTAGCCAGGAAGCGTATACAGAGACAGGTTTGAACAGAGGTGCGACAAGCACAAATGCCAACAAGGAGCACGATCATCAAGAAGTACGACTCAGAAATAATAAAATAAAGAATAGATAAAATAAGATATTGAATGCCTAGCGCGTGATAACACAGCCGCACGGGCAGCTTCCGATTATTCAACGTTTTAGCACGCAGCAAAGCGACACAACCGGCATCTCATAAGACGCAAGAGAATAACGAGAAACCAATTATGAGTGCAAAACATACACAGGACCGGAATGTTTCCAACACCTATAAGTAAGAGAGTCTAAATACCTCTCGCGACTTAACGAGTCGTAACGGGGCTCCGACTCCCAGCACATCGAAAAAAACTCCGCGCTCAGACTCTCCTTACTATAGATATTCCCGCCAACGACGCAACGGAGACACAATCTGTTAGCCTTCCCAACGTCAACTAGAGTATGCGGAACACCCGCCCGGACAATAACATATCCACTCATAACGCACCGCAGCGACCAAAAAACGGCGATGAAGTGTGGATTTACCTAGTTAGATAGCTTAAACTTTGAACTAATAAAAAACTTCACAAAAAAATAGCTCTTCAAAACACACGATGAAGTTCAACTAAAAGCCCAGTAAATATATTCACTCAAAAGAAGGTGATGTGAACGTGGAGAGCAATAAATAAGCATATTCTGTGGAAACGTACCCATCAAAATAGTACCTCCTACAATATAGCTAGTACGGTTTATTCGCAAGCGGAAATAAAGAAACGATTAAATATAAGTATTATATCTTAACCAGCACTTAAAAAATACCCCACTCTATCTAGGAGTCAATCGTCTCAAAACAACCAACCGAGGCACAATCAAAAAAACAGAAGTAAAAAAAAATATCAAAAAACTCATTACTAAAACGTAATACTAACGCTTCTACTTTATCGCCAAGTGACCACCAACGGAATACATAATATAAATAATCAGTATACCAAGAAAATGAGTACTTATAAGTCTTAGAACTTAAAGATAAAGAAAAACATAAAAATTACAGTGAGTAGTGAAATTACAGAATACGTAAATTAAATAGAAGTAATATATAACAATGATGACGGCAAAACGCTATACGTGACGAAAACATACCTCATAGCGAGACATTCTGCTGGCACTCTTTATTGGCTATATGTCACCAAATAAATTGGAAAGTGTTCTAGCTCCCTAACCTAGAGTTCCTATAAATCGAGCACTCCATACACTAACTTAGCACCCACGAAACACAAGAAGGAGTTATATGTATGTTATAAGTAAAAAACACAGAGAGCAATTCATATAAATATTTGCCCATACATTTATATACATAATCCGGTGAAAAAAAGATAATAATAGCAGTATTAATATTTAGCAAGTTCTTACGGTTATGCGACACGTAGTAAACAACAGGCAGGAAAGACAATTAGAAAAAATGAGGAACAACTTAGCTTCAAAGAAAACTGTAAATTCCTTGGCTTAGTCGAAAATGATAACACCAACCACGCACAAGTTAAAAGAAAAAGCACCTCAGATTACTTAACGAAGATTCGACGCAGAACAGAGATGTAAGCACAACCAAAATGACCAAAATTCACTTCAAAAAATAAAAAATATAAAAAAAAAATATGAAGAATCAGGATTATAAAACAAAAGAAAATTAAACTAGTGGAGTTCAACAAACCCCAAAAACCAGAGAGCCACGATTAAACACAACTGACCCTAAAAAAACAACGAAGAATCGTACTCAATGGAACAGCGTTAAACGCGTCAACGAATGCGACCAAAACGCATTAAATCCACGTACAAAATACTCCGAAGTGGAGAGGCGCAATGTGCGTTAGCCGATACATCAATGTAGATCGACATGATCAACATCTCCAAGAGCGCGGTCTCAAAAAATACCGGACATCAAGCCTATGCAACACACACACGGATCATATAACAAGATTAAAACACGACACCAACACACGAGCCCTATGATAGATCACCACTCCCAAAAAGAACCCTACACCACCAGAAATCAATTGATATTATATGATTACCATGCTACTAACCCATAACTCTTTCTCCGTGTTTTCAAGTTATAGAGACCAAGACGCGCGCGACATGGATGAAGCTCACGCCGGCCTTCGTACCAGCCGTCGCAATATAAAACATAACTCTGACTGGATAGCACACACTCTGTCACCGAGGCGAGACAAACGACACAAGAAAAAAAGTTCTCAAATACCAGAGTAAGGGAGAAAAGACAGAGAATAAAGAGATAAAAGCACATAAATACTTCTGAAATGACTAAAACACATAGCAAAATAATAAAAACTTCAGCACAAAGTATATTACAGACAGCGAAATACACGGATCAGAAAACAATCTTAAATTTCACCAAAACAACACAAAAATTGTTATGGAGTTCGGAAAATAAAAAAAATAGAGGAGAGATGTAAGTAAGAAAAAAAAAACGCACACACAAAAATAAAAGGATTCTGTCACTCTAAAAGGAAATATAAGCAAAAACAATATCTACTTTTCTGAAAATAGGTCAATAATAAAACAAAAGACAGTTAAGCACATTAGAAAAAGAAAGCTAAAAGAGCTGACATAAAAAATATAAAAAATAAATATATAATAAAAAAAAAACGAAAATACTTACATTTTCCAAAACAAACAACAATTGTTATTGGAGTATAAGGTAAATCGACGGTACTAAACAAAGAATATAAGCAACAACGACAAAGCGATGCATAAAGCGGCTAGGAGAAGAAGAGTCACACGCGCAGCCGAATAGAACTTAGACCACCCCAATATAGCAATGACAGCTATGCAATAGCTAGCGCGATAGCTAGAGACAAACATAAAAATACCGAAGAACTGAAGACTCGCGTCTTAGATCAAAATAAATAAGTGAAGCCCTCAAATAATGCGTTTTGCTTTCATTTTTCTGCACGCACCAGCTACGAGCGACGGCAGCAAACCTCAAAAATTCTTTCAATCTCAACTTGTAACTCTATTTCCAAAACCACAGAGGTAGTGAGGGTTCGGTAGAGGGAGTTTCGACTTTTTCTGCCCGGCCGCAAAGCTTAGGTACGTACAAGAGGAAATAAAGGACCGATTACCACGGGATCTTTGAAGATTGATTAGCTGCGTTCGTAGCTCAGATTACTTTGCCTGCGACTGTCTCTTTCATTCATTCATTCCGGTACCTATTCGGCAACATCGCGATAACCGATCTCGGTCCAGGATGCCAATTCCCTACCCCCCCTTAACTTGAGCTGCCCGCATCTAGTTAAAGGGATCGAGAGGAATCTGAGGTAAATCCCCTGCGTTGAAAAACGTTTAGCGCCTAAGCATCGAACGAAGGAGAAGAAAGAGAAAGGCAATCTAAGCGCGCGCAGAGCAGCACTAGCAATCTACAAATCCGCGAATGGCAAAACCTTACACCCTGAGCAGAAACCAGCACAAGTTAGCAGCACTTTGCTGCTGAGAGCGCGAACCGGCCGAAACTCTATTTCCAAACAGCCATTGTTATTGGAGTTCGGTTGAGGGAGAGACGACGCAGCACCGCCCAGGCAAAAAATGTCACTACTAAAGCCTGAAAGCAGCAGCAGCAGCGGCGCAGTACTAGCGCACGACCTACTACATTTCCAAACAAACCATTGTTAATGGAGTTCGGTAGAGGTAGGAGAGCGATTGACTAGACTGCTCCTGCTGCGGCTGCTGGAGCAGGTGACTGGTATATACACACACACACAGATCTGTTGATGTTTGCTTTCTTTTTCTGCCCGCACCAGCAACGGACGGCAGCCCAGCAACATTAAGTCTAAACTCTATTTCCAAACCACCAGAGTTAGTCGGGCGGGTTCGAATAATTAAAGTTTTTCGGACTTGTTTTTTAATGCCGCTCGCCGCAGCTTAAGTTAACTTGACAAAGAAGCCATATACTAACCAAAACGGAACGACATGACACATACACTCTTCTATCACCCTTCAGAGCACAGAAAAACCAGCAACAAAGATGATCAGAACTTTACCTGCAAAAGAGCAGGAACCAGGAGCGAAACTCTAATTCCAAACACAAGCACATGATATAATAATTAGTGAAGATTAACACACAGTAAGACAAGGCGACAAGCGATAAAGCATGAACCGAGACGACGCCACAACAAAAATCCGTACGAATCAAGCATACACAAAACCTCACCGACACCAACGGCAAACAAATACGTCCAAAAACATCCAACCAACAGAAAAAACACCAAAGATAATGAGTACAAATATAAACCCATTACAAAAAAGCCCTGATAAGACCAACGACCAATATAACTCAAATGCCCAAGCACACCGAAAATAACTCCAAAAACTCCACAGCACTCAAACAACCACCAACCAAACAGTAAATTTAAAATACTGAAAGTTTGGAACTCTGAACAAATCTAAACTCAATTTAATACCACAAAAACAAAAAAACATTAGACGAAACAAAAATATAATGAGAAACGAGAGCACGATTCAACCAGTGCGCAATAACAACCTAACAAGATAAAGAGGGTAACTAAAGTGGAAATAAAACCATCCAGTAAAAAAGAGAAAACAAACAAGCCCACAACGAAATACCCTACGAGACCGCACTAATTAGAAAACTAGACGAAGCTACTCCTGACCTCAGCTAGAACAAATCCCTGCTGCATCAGGCCGACTGGCAAATTATATCATGAATACTACCACATACAACACCAGCATCTTAACGATGTGATGATCTTAAGTATGAAGCTCTCATTCCTCACATTCTGCTAGCACCAAGGCAAAACACAAGTTAGCTAAGCACTCTGCTGCGATAAAACGAAGACGCGAGAACCCCACCGAGCGCCGAACCTCATACGCAAAAAATATATTTACCAAACAGCACACACAACTTGTTATTGAGCGAATAAACAGTTCAACAAAAAAAATGAAACGAAAATATGAGATAAGGAAAGCAATATAATATATACACCACTGCCAAAAGAAAAAAACACAAGATCAATCAAATAAGAAACAACAAATAAGTCACACTCACTAAAGCCTGACAAACAGCCGAGCATGCCAAGCCAGCACACCAACCCAATATCAAAAGAAAAAACTAATAAATAACCAAATTAAAATTACACGAGCAGCCAAGAAAAAGACAATAACAGAAACACTCACCTACCTAATATCCAAAACTAAACACCACACTTTGTTAATAATTGCGGAAATGAAAGGTTACGGTAGAAAGCTAAGAGCACAGCACGAACTGAACAACTAACGCACAGAGCACCTGTATAAAAATATTACTCGAATCGACATTAATACTCGATTCGCGCTGCTGCAGAAGGACAGAAACATGAATATGAATAAACCACCACTCAACAGAATCATGTAATGATATAGATAATTGCTTTCAATTTATATCACGCACACAGCAAACACGCACCGCACAGCCAAAACACACCCCAACAAAGACAACATATATAGTCATACCTTAAAAAACTTCTCCAAAAACAACCAAAAGTTAGTGGGGGAGCTCTCACACAAAAGGTAGCACGAGTTTACAAGAACATATATCTTTATTGCTCGCCCGCAACAGCACAAGCGCTAAGTAATCTGCAGAGAGAAACCCAGGAAACGATGCGCGCACACAAAAACACTTCACAACCCTTTAGAAAACAAAGACACACACAAAGCACAAGGATAAGCAAAAAGCTAACCTTATTGACCGCGAAACAAGAGGCGGAATGAATGAACCGGCACGACGAAGCACGCAGAGCAACGGTAAAATACATATTCCAAGACACCAACTCTGAGCAAAAAAGAAGTCTGAGAGTTCTAGGAATAAAAGAAAGATATAGTTGGATTCAGGACAGAGGTCAGACAATATGTACCGCGACACATAATATAAAAAAATATAAACAAAGAAAAAATATGAGGCTAAACTAAATATATGTTTCCAATACTACTAAAAAGACTTCCATGAAGAAAATAAGCATTAAGCAGTTAGGCATAAAAGTAAAACAATAGAGCGCAAGAATAGAACAGAAAAAAGACGAAACAATATACCTATACAATAACATATCAAAAACACACACGATATGTTATTAGCAGACAAAGCCCATAAATCGTTCAAACAGGTTAAGCGAGGCGAATAAGTGACTAACCCAAAAAAAAACCTAAAACCAGCCAGAAGGGAAGGCCTGATAAAATGACACCTCGAACTCAAGCTGCTGCTGGCACTATGCAATATCAAGGTCGGAATAAAAAGCAGAAGAGATCATATACACACAACACAGAATACTGTTGATGTTAATAGCATATATCAGTATATTCTGAGCAAAAACACAGAAGACCACAGATCACAAAGTTACGCCAGGGCCACTTGCCGCTCGAGACATGCAAAATGGATCGAGAGCGGGGTTATGAACACAAGGCCGAAACTCATTATTTCACAAAACATGCTTGTAATGGAGATATCTACGAATGATAACCAAATAACAAAAACTAAAAAGATTAGAGCGGGAAGAAGCGAAACATCGCAGAGCAACCACAGGACAACAAAATATCACTACTAAAGCCAAGCAACGCAATGTCCAAAAACGCTAGCAGCAGCATTAGGAACAGCGAACACGAAAAAACTACAATAAACAATTTTCACAAACAAACCAGATTGAGATTGAGAAAGTCAACCCGATAGAAGGTAGCGCCGACCAACTCCAGAGCTACGATTCTACTTACCTCACCGATATGCATAGACACTGCCGAGGCGAACTGGCCACCATCAAACTTGCATTATAAACGAAGATTCTATAGAGCTAATATCTTTGCTCGACCCGAGAAAGGAACCTCCTCCTCATGTGATGTTATTCTCCCGTGGTAACCACTGTAGGACGAAAAGAACCGGAAGCAAGAGAACTTATCGAGGATCCTCTAAATAACTTCTTTTCGAACGAATGCGTAAGCAGGCATAGACAGATGAGCTAGCCAATCATGAGACCCCGTATCCTACTTACTTCTCCGCAGACCATCGCTTTCCCGACAAATGTCTGGGTGTACACAGCATGAGGTATACTGCCACACCCATATAGTTTACTCGCAGAAAGACCTCTGGTGTGCCCCAAGAGGCAACAGGCGAAACTCTATTTCCAAACCTCCAGGGTTAATTCGAGGAGTTCGGATAAGATACTCAGAACGCGAGCTGATGCCTACTGCTAAACATACAGGTTTGGAGACACCAGTTGGCCGGTCCGCATCATAGTTACTACCAGAGGAATAAAGGACGATTGCCATCAGACTAGCTGCATGCTGACAGACAAATCAGAAACAAAACAAGAACAGGAGAAACTAGAAGGAGGAGCGAACAACGTAGGGCAATCCAGCCAGCCATTGAACCACCGCTGCGTGCTGCTGTCGCCGCCACCACTCAACCTGTTGTTCCGGTCTGCCTGCCTGCCGGCCTGTCTGTCTGCCTGCCTCCCGAAACGCGCAGAAAAACAGAACAGAGAACCAAGGAAGGAGGGAGCGAAACGTAGCAATCCAGCAGCCAATTACCACCGGCTTGCCGCTGCTGCTGTCGGACCGCCACCACTCCAACCCGTTGTTTTTAGTCTGCCTGCCTTGCCGCTCCGGGAACAAGGCGCGCAAAAGGTTCAAACTTAGCTTTTCCACCGACTATGACCGAGACTCGGAACGCAGGAGCCGACAGACAAAACAGAACCAGAAACAGAACAGAGAAATAAGGAAGGAGGGAGCGAAACGTAGCATCCAGCCAGCCATTACCACCGTTGCGCTGCGCTGTCCCCGCCACCACTCCAACTGTTGTCCGGTCGCTGCCGTCTGCGCTGCCTGTCCACCGAAACGGAACAGAAAACAGACAGAGAAACAAGAAGGAGGGAGCGACGTAGCAATCCAGCCAGCCATTACCACCGCTGCGCTGCTGCTGTCGCCGCCACCACTCCAACTGTTGTTTTAGGCTGCCTGCCTGCCGCTCCGAGAACAAGGCGCGCAAACGGGGTTCGAAACTTTCCACAACTATGACCGAGGACTCCGGAACGCAGGAGCCGACAGACAAAACAGAAACAGAAACAGAACAGAGAAACTAAGAAGGAGGGAGCGAAACGTTAGCATCCAGCCAGCCATTACCTACCGCTGCGCTTTGCTGCTGTTCGCCGCTACCACTCAAACTGTTGTCCGGCTGCCTGCCTTGCCTGCCTGCCTTGCCTGCTTGGGAGCCGACAGACGAAACAGAAACAGAACAGAGAAACAAGGAAGGAGGGAGGGAAACGTAGCAATCCAGTCAGCCATTACCACCGCTGCGCTGCTGCTGTCGCCGCCACCACCCCAACCGTTTGTTTTGGTCTGCCTGCCTGCCGCTCCGAGAAAAGCGCACGCAAAACGGGCGGTCTTCGAAAGTTTCCACCGACTTATGACCGAGACTCGGGAACGAGGAGCCGACAGACAAAACAGAACCAGAAACAGAAACAGAACAGAGAAACTAAGAAGGAGGAGCGAAACGTAGCAATCCAGCAAGCCATTACCACCGCTGCGCTGCTTCTGTCGCCGCCCCACCACTCAAACTGTTGTTCCGGTCTGCCTGCCTGCCTGTCTGCCTGCTGCCAGCCTGCCTGCCAAACAAACAGGAGAAACAAAGAAGGAGGGGAGCGAAACGTAGCATTCCAGCCAGCCATTACCACCGCTAGCGCTGCTGCTGTCGCGGCCACCACTCCAACTGTTGTTTTAGTCTGCCTGCCTGCCGCTCGAGAACTAGCGCGCGAAAACGGTTCGGAAACTTTTCCACCTACTATGACGACCGAGACTCGGAACGAGGAGGCCGACAGACAAAACAGAAAACAGAACAGACAGAGAAACTAAGAAGGAGGGGAGCGAAACGTAGCCAATCCAGCCACCACTTACCACCGCTGCGCTGCTGTTGTCGCCGCCGCCGCTCCACGCCGTTGTACCAGTCGGCCTGCCTTGCCAGCGTGCCTGCCTCTTCCTCAAACAAAACAGAAAACAGAACAGAAGAAAACAAGGAAGGAGGGAGCGAAACGTAGCAAACCAGTCAGCCATTAACCACCGCTCGCTGCTGCTGTCGCCGCCGCCACTCCAACTGTTCCAGTCTTGGCCTGCCTTAGGCCGCTCCGAGAACAAGGGCGCGAATTGGCCAAAACCTCTTACACTCTGAGCAAAAACCAGCACAAAGTAGCGACAACTGCTGCGATAAGCGGAAACCGGCCGAAACTCTATTTCCAAAACAGCCAGATGTTACTTGGAGTTCGGATTAGAGGGAGAAGACGACGGACCGCCTTGGCAACACATCAACACAAATGTCACCTACTAAAGGCCTGAATGCAGCAGCAGCAGCAGCAGCAACAGTACTAGCATACGAACTACTACATTTCCAAACAAACCATTTGTTATTGGAGTTCGGTAGACGGAGAGACGAGCCGATCGGCTAGTCAACTACTGCTGCTGCAGTAGCACATCAGGCGACTGGCTTGATTTTCTGCCACATAACAGCTACCAACGGGCAGGCCTGTGAGCGGTATGTCTCGGAAGGGACTACTAAACCACCAGTTCGGTAGAGGGGTTCCGGTAGAGGGAGTTTCGACTTTTTTTCTGCCGCCGCAGCATAGGTACTACAGAGGAATAAAGGATAATGCCTTCGTAGGGATAAGGGGGTGGTGATAGTGCTGCTGTCGACGACACTCTATTTCCAAACCACCAGAGTTATTGGTAGATGGAGTGCCGGCAAAACAGCACCGTCACCTGCTGGCAACTTTCCTTATCCGCGAATGGCAAAACCTTTACACTCTGATGGATGTCGCTGCAGCAGAGTTAGTAAGCATGATGACAGTAGCTGCCGCATTAGTAGCAGCAGTAGCAGCCGAAACTCTATTTTCCAAACCACCAGTTCGGTCGAGGGAGAAACGACTGTTACTGCTGATTTTGCTACTAGTACTAATGCGACAGTTTTTGAATCAGCTGCTAACCCTTCCGAAGACGACCCCCTCACACATAAGAGCGCTAATGATCCTTCCGCAGGTTCACCTACGCGAAACCTTGTTACGACTTTTATTCCTCTAAATAATCAAGTTCGGACATCTTTCCGTCAGCCTAAGGTGCCGCCGATCGCCCCCGCCGAAGCGGCAGTTTGTTTACGAAACACGTCTTACCGAGCGCCAGCTTCGATGCCCTCACTGAAATCATTCAATCGGAGTGCGACTGGCGCGTGCTTGTACAAAGGCATGAACGTAAATCAAGGCGCATCAGCTGATGATCTTGCGCCTTACTGGAATCCTCGTTCAGGAAACAACTTACAATCCCCTATATCCCATCGAGTAGGGTTTCAACGGGTTACCCGCTCCTTTCGAGGGAAAGCACGTTATCCCTACATTGTTACGCGTCTGCCCAGGACATCTAAGGCATCACAGACCTTTATCCCTCTTTCTCTTGCTGCTAGATCGCGCCCCGATCCCTTCTAAGAAATATTACGACGGACGAGCCCCTCGCTAGGCCCACGAACGGCAGACGCGGACCTAGGGAGAACCGCCGCCAACTTCGACCCGAAAATCGAGAATTGTACGCGCGCCATACTACTCCCACACCGAACAAGGCCAGTAGGTAAAGACTGAGGAGCGACGGTAAGGTAAGCTACATAACGGGGCCGGCAACCCCACGAGTAGTGCGGTTCCGCGGCACGTAATCCCATCCTTATCATCATCATGCTCGCACTTACCCATGGGCGAATAGCAGCATCTGCGCCGCCTTAGACACCGCCCCTCGGGAGCTACAACGGCTCTGGGTTACCCCCGCCCGCAAAACCCCCGCCGTCTGTGAAACTCCCATCCTCGCGAGTTCATCTTCCGATGCTATGTTACAGACTGCGTAGATTCCGTCCCTATCGAATCAACCCATGACAAATTTCGCTTTCACCAATAAAAACCCATGCCACCACCAACACCGAAAGACAAAAAGACTTCAAATCTGTCAATCCTTCCAGTGTCCGGGCCTGGTGAGTTTCCCCGTGTCGTGTTGAGTCAAATTAAGCCGCAAGCTCCACTCCTGGTGGTGCCTTTCCGTCAATTCCTTTAAGTTTCAGCCTTTGCCAGACCAACTACCCCCCGGAACAAAAACTTTGGTTTCCCTGGCTGTCCCGTCGAGTCGTAGGAATGGACGCCGACGAATCGCTATGCATAGTTATAGTTAGAACATAAATAGGGCGGTATCTGGAATCAGCCTTCCGATCCTCTTTATCACTTTCTTCTCATGTAATGAAAACATTCTTGCAAAAGCGTTTCGCATAGTAGTCTCACGGTCCAAGAATTCACCTCTCGGCCCCGCAATTACTAATGCCCCCGTCGTCCCCTTAATCATTACTCCGTCCGAAAACCGGGGTGAAAAAGCGGACCGATCCTGTTCCATCAATTCCATGCGCTACATTCCGCGACGTAAATTATTTTAGCCCCCGCTCTGATCACCTCTAATTTTCAAGGAACTTGTCGCTCACGCGGACACTCTGGTGTTAAAGCACCCCGCTGAAAAACCGACGTACTTGTTCCTAAACACGGACCGCCAGGATTCCACCGGGTACGCTTGACCCGCCACGAAATGAGCAAATGCGACCATACATCCGAAGGCCTTAAACCTTCCCTTCCCTACGACGCGGGAAACCGAGAGGAAATACGCGCTGTAACGGAATTGAGGCGCAGCAAAACCGAAAAAATACAGGACACAACAAGCCCAGCAATTTACCCGAACAGCCGCGTGGCGAAATCACCCGCCAGAGGCTGCCTCCGAAAAACACGAAAGCGCGTAGTGCCCTGTAATTCGCCACAAGCACGGTCGGAGGCCTGTTAGAGAAAACCTACTTTAATTTGCAAAAACCCCTTTCATGCGGATGGCACCCCGTATCATGGACGTGCGCTTGCAGCGGGACCAGAATACACAGAGTTTGTTATTCGCGGGATCTGGAACCGATCCCCTTTTAGAGCCGGGAGAACAACTCCACAAACAGCAGCGCGAGTCGCGTCCACCCGCACCATCACCCGCCGCTGTCATCGCTACTTGTTGCGTTTGTGTCGCACCCGAGCACTCGAACACACTCCCCCGAGAAGCCGACCCGTCTACTAAAAAGAAGACGGCTAAGCAATCGCGTTTGGTGTACGGGAAACGCTCCAATAAAACCGGGAGACGACCAAACAACCACGATATGAGAGGGTTTAGGAAGGCGAACGCTGTTCCGTTTGCAGCGGATTCCAAACCCGAAAACTCCTAGTCCAGGGAAGATAAGAGAAACACCGGCTCTGAAATAATGCCCGCTACATCTAACAGCGGCCAACGGATTCCTCAGGGAAGCCGAAGATATCTCTACGGTGCTCGAACCCTCGCTAAACCCGTTGCTCACCAGCGACACAAAAACCAGCCAACCGTCGACGCCGCCTTGCAGAACGCGTACGACGACCCTGCAATCCGAAGAGTTTGTGATGCGCCTCTTAAAAACTCGGCACCCCCTGCCACAAACCGAAGAACGTACACCAAACCGCCTTTCCGGGACACGGGGGAAAACCACTTCGGACGCACTCCCCGTAGACGAGAGCGCCCCTTGGTGTTCCTTCCCTATCAGAAATCCAATCTACGAGCTTTTTTAACCCAACATACTTAAATACCTACTTGGATCTGAATTACCGCGCTGCTGCACCAGAACTGCCTTCCAATGATCCTCGTCCACTTTTCTTTACATCGAACTCATTCCGATTGCGAGGCCGCGGATCCCGCATCGTTATTCGCTTCACTACCTCCCCTTGCCGGGATTGGGCCGCTGCCTTCCTTAAGATTGGTAGCCGTTTCTCAGGCTCCCTCTCCGAAATCGAACCCTGATTCCGTTACCCGTTTCAGCCATTGTAGGCGAATAACCCACAATCGAAAGCTGATAAGGCAGACACTCGTCGGGCGCCGCACAAAAGCGTCAGCGCTCGGCTGTGCTAAAATATCCGGAGTCACCACATAATCCGAAAGTTGAATGGACGATTAGGACGAATGCTGTGCTGCTGCTGCTGAGGCCGCCCCACAGTTAGAAACTGAAAAGGCAGTCAGCGAACAGCAGCCAGCAGATTGCCGCAACCGACTGTCCACCCCGTTTTTTTAACAAATGCGTCCCTCCCCCACGGAGCGCGTAGCAAAGTCGTCTCGGAGACTAGTTGCCAACTTATAGCTCTAGAATACCCCAGTTATTCGATTAAGATTCACATAAAATCCCGTTAATCGTGACTATTAATGAAGCCATTCGCGTTCGCCTAATCGCATACTTAGCATGCATGGCTTAATCTTTGAGACAAGCATATGACTACTGGCAGAATCAACCAGGTAACTATCCCTCCGCCTGGGCAGGCCCCGGAGCATCATTCACGCTGGAGAGATTTTCCAAGTTACTTAGACGCAAGTAATCGCACCCCAAAGCCTCCTGCTAATAATAATAATGATAAAGACAGCTGCTCCGCGCGATAATAATACAACTCCCTCTACCGCTCGGATTTTGCCAAATTTATTTGCGGTAAGCGAAACAAAAGAAGCAAAACACGAACACGGCAGCTTCAGCTCGAAACTTGGAATAAAACGAAACCCCGGGATACGCAACCAGACCTTCACCGCGACCAATACACTCGAGTAAGGCGAGGAAACCCATACACGCTACCTTCCTTTTGGCAACTCTGTTAGTACTTCGAGAATTCACCTACTTGACTAACAGAAGTTAGGTAGCGCTCTGGAGAACCCTGGATCACCGTCCTCGTGAGTTCATTGGCCACGATTGACGACAGTATCGTTCCACGAAACTTCTATGGACCAACCGAGTCGAATACTCCCCGGGGCACCCGAGACGGTCCACCGGAACACGCTAAGCGAGGGGTCAAGGCGCCGTCCGGCACCGCATTTATGTTTTGCCGAACGCTTTCGACACCTTCGATACTCGCCACCACATCACATCAGACCGTTATCTCTACATTTCCCTCAACTTTCACCCCACCTTGTCATTGCCAAGAAGCCTTACATATCCAAGTTCCTAGGCGGACATAGGACACCTCCAGCCGGAAGCAGCAGCATATATAGTGGAATCCACAAACCTACCCGCGCGATCAGCACACCGCCACGGCCCCCCAGAACATGCGCTAAGACCTGAGATAACACGGAAGATGATCACATCGCCCCGTAGCGCCCCACCTAACAAACAGCCTTGTGGTCCCCTTCCCAAAGCCAGCATTTACAGTACTAGCACATTTTGTCAGTGTACCCGAAAGGAGAGCCAAGACCGAGAACTCAAGGCGAATGCAAAGGCATTGAGATACGAGGATTGGATACTCGACCCGGACCCTCAGACATCGCTATGATCGATAATATTGGGACTCGGAGACATTGCACACCCTCTTTTTACAATCTCAGTCCGATGGTAGCCTTCCTTCTCCAGTCAAACTTCCCACTGCGTCTAAACCGTATCTTCTACTACTACATACTACTAAGACAGCTATTGAAATTACTACTGTTCGCGCTATAGTCGGCAAACCCGAAAGCTTCAGATAAAAATGCGAGGCAATAATCCGCCCGCAATAGCGACATAACACTCGAAGAGGGCGAGGGCACCCAGTCCCGCTAGCTTCCTTTTTTTTGCCCCTGTTAATACTTTCGGGACTTTAACCCAATTGATTAACAGCCAAGGAAGTAGCGTTATGGAAAATACCCTTTGGGTATCGCCGTCCCGTGAGCCAGTCCACTTGACGATCATTGGGACCTCCAGGAGAACACCTAACCTACTCATAACCATTATATCATCAGTAATTTTGTCGTGGGGGAATTCGGATGAGATACCAAGTCGCCGTCCGGCACCCCATTATGTTGCGAACTCTTCTTGACGACCGTTCGATCCATCACCACTATTCTTACCCAACGTTTATATTCTAACTTACTCTCGTGTTCTCCTCGTCAACCCGCCACGTTCGTACCTCCACGGAACAGTAGAGCAGCAGCGAGAAACAACAGATCAACAGCAGCTTTTAAAAAAAAAATTTCAAACGAGAACTCGCGCGATCAGCACACCCCACGGCCCCCCATAAATGCGCAAGACCGGAGTAACGAGGAAGGATGATGCACAGTCGCGTCCGTATAGGAAAATCGACAGATTCTCCGTTATGCGCACCGTAAACAAACCCCAGTCCTTTGATCCCGTTCCAAGCCCAGCAAAAACAACTAGCACATGTAGTCAGGTTGACTGAAGAGAGCATAAGACCCGAGACTCGAAAGCGAATGCAAAGTATTGAATACAAGAGGATACCACCCGACCGCTCATTACGATCCTATGATTCGTATCTTATTGGGACTCGTAGACATTCCAACCCCTTTTACAATCTCCAGGTCGATGTAGCCTTCCTTTCTCACCATTAAACGTCCCACTGCGTCTAACCTTAACGCAGCTATAGCAGTAATTCCACGGAAACTCCGGCGCGATCAGCCACACCCGACGCCCCCCCATAGAACGCCAAGACCTGATAACGAGGAAGGAGATGCACAGTCGCCCCGTTAGGAAAATCGTGGATAGATTTCCCGTAAGCGCACCGTAACAAACATCCTTTGATCCTCCCAAGCCAGCAAAAATAAGGTACTTAGGCACATTTATCAGGTGGACTGAAAAGCATCATAAACCCGAAACTCAAGCAACAAATGCATTGAGATACTAAGAGATACTCCACCCCGGGGAGCCCTCATACCGCATCGCTATGATCGATTGATTGGGACTCGGATACATTGCCAACCTCCTTTTACAATCTCAGTCCGATGTTAGCCTTCTTCTCGGTCAAACGTCCCACTGCGTCTGAACCTGTTTCCTCTACTAAAACCTGCTGCTCTTCTGAATGCTATGCTGATCTGCTAATACTTCCGCGTCTTAGGTAGGTTAACACGCGAAGCCACAACGAAAACGCCCTGTTGCACATGAAGAAATAGCCAAAAAAAGTCGTATCTGCAATCCGGTAAGTACCGAGTAAGCCAGCGCTCCGTGGCGTAATACTCACTCCTAAATTGATCACAAAGCCAAGAACACATCGTATAAATTTAGTTTGAAGTACCCCAATCGCTGGAATAAATTTCGCAGTAGGTAGCAAAGAGAGCTAACTTACCAATATTGTATGCACTGAACTTGTTAATAACCAAGAAGGCATCCGCTCACGAATCTAACTTAGTCTCAGCAGCCGCAGCAGCCCGGCCTTCCACCCGTCGCAATTATCTACTCCCTGCCACTACATGTGCTCCTAATACGACCTTCGCAATCCTATGTGCTTAGTTTCGACCCGACGGAACGCACAGAAGTAGAACAACCCAACCCGCTCCTCTGTTACGACAGACACGGAACTCCAAACAGAGACAACCTATCAATACTAAATATTACACGCTAATTCGAGTTCTAAGCCATTTCTACGTCCTAGTGCGACCTCCGCTACTCGATCCTATGGCAAATAAGCTACATAGATGATCAAGTGTCTGAGCAGCCATCAAAAATCGTCTCGGCAATTCCTGTCAACTAGCCGATAACAGCCTGCCGTGGCTAAATTACCACTCCGCCAAGTGACCATACAATTTACCTATGACACACGCACAATCGTTGATACAGTTAACCTCTTCAGACCCCCAATCTCGAAAATTTTTCGCATATCGTAAAACAGTAGCCGTAACGATCAGATACTGTGTATCATCACACGAAACACAACACATCTCATAACTACCCCTCAACCCCAATCTTCTGGAATAAGTTTTCGCAATAGTGTAAACAGAGCCTTCCCACTGACCAACCAGTCGATATTCATGGAACTTTGTTATTACAAGCCCAAGAATCACCGCCATTCATACTAACCTAGTCTCAGGGCCGCAGCCCGCGTTCCACCCTCCAATTACTAACCGCCTGCCACTCCACAAGGGACTCCTAATACACCCTTCGGCGAAACCTTAGTGGTTGGCTTCGACGCCGACCACGGGACAGAAAGACAAAGGAACACAACCTCCTCTCCTTACGACGACGACGGAACGTCCCAAACAGAGACAGACCCCTATGATATAGCTAAATAGGACGAGCATGGCAAGTGCCCTTGTTCTAAGCCATCGACTCCCTACTACCTCCCTTATCTCGATGCTATTTATGAACTACAGTAGCTCAAAGCACACGAACGCCAGCAAAAAAGTCGTCTGCGGCAAGCTCCGGGTAACTACCGATAAGGCAGCGCTGCCGTGCGAATACCACTCGCAATTGATCAGCAACAAACACACCACACACATCGTGATGCATTGTTCATGCCCCAATCTCATTGGAATTATTTCGCCCAGTACTGCAAAAGAGCAACTTACCAGATAGGTCGTGATCATTGCCGAACCTTTGCATATTTCACCCAAAAGGGGCATCCCCACAACTTTACACTAGTCTCAAGCGGCAGCAGCCCGGCGTCCACCCGTCTCAATTACTCGACTTTCGCCTGCACTACAAGGGCTCCTAAAGCTACCCGGGCGAATCCTTAGTCGGGTTGTGTTCCCGCCGACCCCACAACAAAGAAAGGAACCCCCAACCTCCCCTCTCCTACACCGACGACGGAACGTCCAACTACAGACAATCTATGATATAGCTAAACCAACACCGAGCCAGCACAAGACACGGTTCGAACCAACCCACTCCTAGTTGCCACCCCGTCATCCCCAACCACAGCCAACTTCTAAATCTCACCTCAGTAGACAATAAGCGCGACCCGAAACAACCCCACCAACTGAAATAAGAA
>JABUQX010090857.1:0-25086 GCA_015478945.1 Trachelipus rathkii | reverse complement strand
CAATAAATATGTGCATTTTTAATAGGATATATTAATTTGTTTTTTTTTGGCTCCTTTCCTCCTGACTCGTGTTGGCGGACTTGAATCTTTTTGCCCTATTTGTCGGTAGTATTTTATTATATATATATATTATTATTTGGTTTCATTATTAGGGAGTATTTTATCTTGCTTTTATAACAATATCTATATACATTGAGTATATATATTATTATTATTTAATATATATTCCATAGGATGTAATATTCTCTCTTATTAATGTGTATTTATTAATATGATTTTTTATTAATTATAAATTTATTAACAAATAAATGTCTACTAATAATTTATTTTTCTTTATATCTAATAATAATATAATTAATCTTGTATTAATTAATGGGTTTTAATAATAGTTTGTTATTATGTAAACTAAAGTGTTATACTACATAATTTAATGACTATGAGATTAAATTAATCCGTTTAGTAGTTCTGATAACATTTTAATGTAATAAATAGAACTTATAAATATTATTTTAGTATTATTAATTATTTCTATGATTGATATTATATATATCGTAGATTACGTTTCAGTTACTAGGTATATATTAAATAATTATATAAATATTTAAATTAGATATATACTGTATGTGTGTGTGTGTATTTATTATTATTATATAAGATGCATTTAATTTCGTTAAATTATAATTTTAAATGCGTCTATATTAACTATACTTATCTTATATATTTAGATATATCTCTTATATATATAGTGAGTATATATACAGTTTTTTATATATTTTTGTTATAATCAGTTAAAATTATAGAATATATCATATTTGTTATATATAACTTATAAATTTATATGTTTGATCATATCCTAAACTATTATTATGTCAAGTTTATATAAAAATAATAATATGTAGTATTGGATTCGCGCCCTCAATATAACTCTTACTTATGCCTCATACTATAAAGGCTATAACGAAGTACTCCCTTTACTTCATCAGTTAAATCTTTTTAATATTATATAAATTACGATATATTCTTACTCACAATATGTCGTGTGATACTGAGGTGAACCAATTAATTCACCCTGTGTCATTCTTTTTGAATTGAGTTTATTATATTAAATAATTACTACACCCTATAAAATAATTAGATTAATAATACACCTCTATTTTATTATAATATATCATGATTTAATTATACTTTATTTATATATTTTATATCTATATATATATATTAATATATATATATATATATATCAATATCACTCTATTGAATATATTATTGAATATTAGATTAAATGTTAAACTGTAGAAGTTAAAAAT
This sequence comes from Trachelipus rathkii, assembly GCA_015478945.1. NCBI lineage: Eukaryota > Metazoa > Arthropoda > Malacostraca > Isopoda > Trachelipodidae > Trachelipus > Trachelipus rathkii. Next base: position 23,779 of record JABUQX010090857.1, on the reverse strand, counting down.
ATAATTTTTACTTTTAGTTTAAAATTTGCTTTATTTTTTAATTAACTATCATTTCTTTTACTTACATTCTATAACTATTTCTTTATATCTTACAGATAAAAACGATATTGTTAATAGTTTTAGGTGTATTACATGAAGGTGATTTCTTACCGTTTTAACTAAAAGTAATCATTGTGGGGAAAATCATTAGTAAAACTATATATATATAGGTTTAAAGTGACTCCGATATATAAGAGAAATATATCCCAAAAGTACTCATTTTTGACATTTATTGTTTTTTATATTTATGACATAAGTTATAGTTAGTTAGTTAATTGAACGATATTGTAATGTTTTCTTTTTCTTAAATTCCCATTGACATTAAAAAATACTCTAAATTAATCTTGTTCTTTTATATTTGCTTTTTTTAATATATAAATTTTATGGGGTACCGTTGATAAGAATTGTTTTTTATTTCACTTCTTTCTTATTGTTGATTTTTTTTTATTTTGTGTGAATTATTAATTAAGTTTTTGTTAAAGTAGATCGTATCAATTTTATTTTATTCATCTATTTTTTATTTATTTATTGTTACTATACTATTTTACTATTCGCTAATGTTTCTACTGAGATTTTTCCTAATTCGGTAATAGTAATTAAAGACCTTTAATATTAATATATATATCAATTGTTTAGTCATATTTCTGTATCTATTATTATTATTAGTATGTCAGTATCGATACTTTAACATTTTTCTATTTGAAGGGTTTTTGCCAGTTTAGTTAATCTCAAAACTCACATCACTATCTAATAATGTAAATGTAAGATGATGGATATTTTAATTACTGCTTTATAATCTAAATTTTACTACTATAATATTAAGTCCATTCATTCTAAACCATATTGAATTTTTATTCAAAATTTTTTTTCTTTATAATATTTATCTGAGAAGTTTCTAAACTTTTAAACCTTTTACTTTTATCTTCTTTTTGTTTCACTTGAAAGAAAAATATTTTTTTACGTTATCTATTTTTTTCAGACTAATTATTCCTTATTTTTAATATTATTGAACTTATTATTAATAAGCATAATAGATTAACTACTTTAACTCTGTATCTATTTAATCAAGTATAGCAGTACTAATTATCATTAATTTCCTAATACGTCATATTTCAAGTACTTTATTCTCTTATCTATATATTTACTATCCCATCGTTAATTTGGGAGTTTCAATAAATAAGAGAATTTACTAACTTACCAAATTATTGAAACCTACTAGGGTATTTATATATATATTTATTATCCACTACCCATCACACAACACTACACTTCATCATCCACATAAGTATACAACACATCCACTCCGTATAATATTGATATCTATATATTTCAACATAACCAATATCTTCATACTCATCATCTATAACTCCTTTTACCATTAATTTTTATTACTATATTTATAGTTATTACACTTATTATTATTTATTAGCTTTAGTATTGTTATTGTGGATCGTAAAAGGGTGAAACTCATCGTGCATCGTATCTATACGCATCTCTAACATATACTCTATTTATGAGTAATGGAAATCTTTAATAACTATACTCTCTTAATTACATAATATGTGGTTAATTATATATTATATTTTTATACATTTAATAATATCATTTTATGTTATATAAATATTATAAATATTATATAATATAAATATATATTTATATTATTAATTCTTCTGGGTAAATAGTATATAGCATTCATTTATGAAATAATATTATTCTTTTATATTCTATATTATTATATAATAATTTATATTATTATATATATTTACCATTATTTAATGTATATATATATATTATATTAATATATATTATTATAATTATATATACTATTTTAATAATAATATATTATTATCTATATAGTATATATATATTATTATTTATAATTATTAATTCAATTATTTAAAAATATATATTATTATATATATATATATTGTATTATATTATCAGTTCAGAAACGCATTATCACACTTCTATAATTACATATAATATACAATCACTAAACACAACTATGTTGTTTTATAAGTGAGAAAGTATATCTACATACCCCTAAATATTTGGTTTATAATTAAAACACATCGTAAATATATATTCTTATTATACCGGTTTTGTGGCTACATTATTCATATAATTTAATTATTATATATATTATAATATATTATTATACTTATATACATCTATGTATTATTATATATATTTATATATATATATAATATATATGATATATTTTATATATATATATTATATATAATATGCTATTATAATAGTAATTAATATATATAATATATCTAATTATATTAGTATATATTATAATTTATAATTATTAGTTATAACGCAACATATATCATTCATTCGATATTAGATATACTGACTATAGACTATAGGTATATATATATATTTATATTCCAAATGATTATATTCGAATATAACATTCCCTTAAACGGTATTACTAATTCCTATATTCTGGTACAGGGAATTCTCTTTGTGAATCCTAAACTTGTGGTAAGTTGTAAGGCTAATTGAGGCGTGGGAAATATGGAACCTTTGTTAAGATGAGTGATTTGTAAGAATTAATATAAGAAAACTTCGATGAAATATAATAAGATGAATGTTTTAAAGATCAGATAATATTTAAATATAATTGTGAACATATAAAGGAAATGTAAAGTATATAGATACTTCGCAAAGAAAAATAGTTGAAATATTAGTTACTTTTCTGTTTTCATTGATTTCATTTTTTATATATTTAAAAAAATATTTAAAAATTAAATAAAATCTTAATTTTAGATACTTTATTTTTATATATATTTAATATTATATATAATGTAATATATAATTATTTATTTTTTTTTTTTTATTTATTTTATTTTTTTTATTATTATTTTTTTTTTTTTATTTTTTATTTATTTTTTTTTATTTATTTCGTTTGGTTTACTTTTTAATTTTATGTTATTTATATTATTTTTTTTTTTACTTTTTTTTTTATTTTTTTTTTTTTTTTCCTTTATAATAATTAATACTATAAAATTTTGATTTTTTTTTTTATTATTTTTTATTTATTTCTTTTTTTTTTATATTTTCCTCTATGACGATCTATTTTGATTTATTTATTTTTTATTATTTTTTTATAACGTTTTTTCCCATTTCGGATCATTTTATTGATTATTTTTTTTTTTATTTTTTATCTTATTTTTTTTATTATTATTTTTTTTTTTATTTTTTTTTTATTTTTTTTTTCAATGCTATACCATTATTTTAAGTGAAGGAACGTTATCTATAGACTATAATAAAATATATTAAATAATATAAACATAATAAAATAGATAAATAATATTATTTTATTTAAATTATATATAATAAATTTATAGTCTTTTATATATATTATTCTGCTATATATTATAAATACCTAAAATAGAAAATAATATATATATATTATATATATAATATATATATATAAAGTAATAAATATATATATATATAATATATAATATAGTATATATGTATATAAATACGATTGTATATTATTATATTATATATTATATAAAATAATATATTATATATAATAGTAGGTAAGGAATATTAAGGTAAATATATATAGATAGTATACTATAGGTTATATACATAGAAGATATGTCGTATATTTGATTACTATAGATTATATATATATATATGTATATTCATTATTTTACCTAGTTATATATAATTTTTAAACAAATTTTTAACACTAAAACAATTCAATGTATTACTTGTCAATGTAGTTTATTTTTTATGTGTATATTATTATTTGTTTTTTTTTTATTCAAATTCATTCTCTTTTGTATATTTTTTTTATTTTTATTGTTTCTTTTTTTTTTATTTTCAATTTGTTTTTTTTTTTATTTTTTTTATTTTTTTTTATTTTTTGTTGTTATTTTTTTATATTTTTGTGATTATTTTGTTTTTTTTATTATTATTTTTTTTACTATTTTATAATATTTTTATTGTTCTTTTGTTTTGTTTAAGTTTCTGTGTGTGGTAATTTTTTTTTTGGGTTATCTTTTTGTCTTAGGTTTCTTTCGTTCTATTTTTAGTATTTTGTTTTTGTTTTGTTATTAGCTTTATCATGTTTTTTTTTATCGTTTTTTTTTTCATGTTCTTCCTGCTATTCCTTTTTCTATAAAATAATTTGTTGTTTCTATATTTGTTTTTTTCTCGTTTTTATTCTTCTTTTTTTTGTTTTTTTTTCATCTTATTTTATTTATTATTTTATTCAAATCACTGACAACTGACTTGTTATATATTGTTAATTATTTTTTTTTTGTTTCATATACGCTTTTTATATTTTTTTCTTTTTTTGTTATCTATGTATTTGTGTTTCTTATTCTATGGCTTTTTGCTAGTACACAAATATTTTTTGATTTAATGTATTTGTCATTTTTGTTTTTCTATTTCCTTACTTTGTTCTTTTACTCTAAGTATTTATTGATAAGCTATGCAACTAGGAGACTATATTCCGCACCGCACGCAGATTACCGCACCGTAACCGCATCAAAAATAAGAGACCAATGCCCGCACAGCACCCGGTGGCGTCGCAACACTTAACTGAACTTACACTAACAGACAGTAAAAGAAGGTTACGTCGGTAATTAAGATACCGACCAGAGAAAAAACATAAATGGAAGCTAGAGACGTTTATGAAATTCGTAGGGCCACAAACTTCCCCACAGGAGGCGACCACAAGTGGCGGGAAGCGTGAAAGGGATGATTTTGATGTGAACAGCAATCATCATTTATATGTACCCCTAACTCCCCAAATTTCTTCCAATTTTTCACCCTCCATTTACTCATGACGGTAGTTGATTGTGTGGAAGATGGTTGAAAAATAAAAATTAAAATTGCTCTAGAAGACTTGGTAATTTTTACCCTCGGCTACCTAGCAGGGTTAATGTTAGCAAGTTTTATTTAGGGTTGCGCAGGTGGTTTTCGGGTTTTGGTTAATTGATTGATACATTATATTTCTTAGTTCAGGTATGCTACCCCTGTAGCTTTATTTGATAGTGAACATAACTTTTTGTTAAGTTCTATTCTATACATAGAGATTTCGTTTGGTCAGTTATTAAACGAACTTACTTTTTTATTTTTTTGTTTATTTTTTTCACAAAAAGAGCTTTTGTTTTGTTTAAATCGATTAGATCAATACGAACGTCATAAAAAGTTTCAAAGATCAAAAAGATCAAAAGCTGCAATAGCTCATGCAGATGCATAATAAAGATGTCCGTCCACAAGTTACCCTATTTACTGACTTTACAATTTTGTTTCTTTAAGATATTAACCGTGTTATAAATACTGTTTCTAAATTTTTTTTGTTTATATTTTTTTTTTTTAAAATTATAAAGAATATAATTTTTTTTGTATATTTTTATTTATTTTATTTTTTTTTATTATTTTTTTTTAAACAAATTCATTTAATTTATTAAAAATTTTATTATTTTTCAATATCTGTTGTTTTGGTTATTTTGTTTATTCTTCATATATACTTGATTTCTGAATTTCTATAACTTAGATGTCTTAATTTATGTTTTTTCATTACAACTTGGCCTCTGGGGTGGTGGGAATGGTGGGGTTGGGTGGGTTTTGATTTACTGATTTACTCTAATTGACCTGCTTTAGCAATGTTGTAACAGCGCAACATGATATTATTAAAGTTTATAAGCGATTACATACTTGAGTAAAATTTATGGTAGTAGAAATTAATTTTTTAAACAAAAGAGAATTAAAAATAAATATAAGTTTTGTGTTATGTTATACAGAAAATATGCTGAATAAGTCCCAGAATATTAAGAAAAGGTGTAAATGAAAATCAAAAGATTCATAAAAATGTGTGTGGGAAGGGAGGGCGTGGTTGTTTTCCGGATTTACTGCTTACTGATTAACTGTCTTAGGATGTGTGAAAACTCAATCTTTTTTTTACGTTATAAACATGAAAAAGAAGGAAAAATTTTTGGTAAAAACAAAAAAATGTGTTTAAGCAAAAAATAGAAATAAAAATAAATTAAAAATCAATAAAAAATAACTTATAAATAAAAAAATGAATTACAAAATTATCTAAATTTCATATGCCTATAAGAGATTTATAATAAAAACAGTAAATGAAGACTTATGATAAATAAAATAGGCAAAGCTCATTATATTTTACATTGTTCATTTATACATTCTTAAAGGATAATTCTGAATTATTTTTGTCTATTATTCAATCAGCTCTTCTTCTATATACTATTGTAGTGTGTGATAACATGTTCTATATTATTCTCTTTGAATTATGATTTCATACTGTCGTTATTAAAACGTTATGTTAGTCTACAAAAGCCTAAAAGGCCCATCTATTCCAAGAGAAAAACCACATAATTCTCTTAAGTAATGCGATTACTTTTCTTGTTTAAGGTTAAGATTTATACACTACAGAATATGTCCGAAACAACCACATATTTATTGGTCCTAAAGTCTTAATACAGCTCGACGTAAGATAAAAGTAAGGTAACCAACAAGTAGATACCTGGGTAACAGGGTTGATTATTAAGGGAAGGAGCTCCTCTTGTTCGAAGACTACAGTTGAAAACTGGTCTTATCTTAGTTGAAACTTGATCAGCCATTCTTATGACAGGCCTGTGAGGAACCCATACAAAGTTATGGAAGTCCTTCGGAGATACTTTGATGATTTCAATTATGCCTTTTTAATTGCTCTTTAAAGACATCACTGTATGCTTTGTCGAGTCCTTGATTGATGAGACGATTCTTGACTCGTTTTAGTGTACTCAAAGCTACATTATAGTTGGATGGAACTTGATCCAGCAAATCCTGAATCCAAGGGATTTCGATGTGGTACCTTTCCATCGATAAATTGAATGGAGTTGTGGAATTTAGTTATAAATTCTTTGTCGGTAGTACCATAATCGTTTTCTTTCTGAAATCCCATGGGCTCCAGACTGTACAGATGCTCCAGGCCAAGTTCAGTATCCCTTTGATTCGAGGAAAGATCGATGACATCAGGGTAGGAAGGATGGGGGTCTAAAATTGAGTTCGATGTTATGAGGAGCGTGACAAATGTAGCGTCTAGGCAATGAGCAGAAGACTTGTTATCATGAATCTTCCTACATCATGTCTCTATGAATGTTAACAGATGCTTTCTGTACAGAAGTCTTGTTTGATGTGGAAGTAGAAAGAATCCACAAGGACCGAAGAACTAACGAAACAAGTTTGAAATAGCACTTCTTTCAAACATTTCTACAATTTGGAAGTGCCTCATGAAAGAGGTCAGTGCCAAGCAAAAGGTCGATGTTATTCACAAGAGTCCCATAAGGACATACACATGAGTTATCATACTAATTTGTATTGGACGGAAATTCTACAAATAGCGATTGCCAGTCCATAACAGTTAAAAACCACACTAAGTAGGGCTACAAGAAAGGAATTGATAATAAATGAATCACAAAAGTTGAGCAATTAGCCAAATAAGAGGAACGAACCTGCTTTCCGATGAAGGTTTTGATGGGATTGTCAATCTTGGGTAATTGCTCACAATTGATGTCGAATTTATTGAGCAATCTTGAACTAGCATAGGTTCTCTGTGAACCTAAGTCGATCACATGAACGACGAGCACGACTCTATTTTGTGTCTTACTAGTTGATGTATGGTACGTAAGATTTGTGGAGGCGATGACTGTCCGGTTTGAACAAAGTGTTGCACTTTAATACCGAATAAATACTTTTTCCTCAGCTCTTTTTGAATTGTTGTCAGATGTGAGTACGAATTTAGAATGACAAAGAACAGTGAGATGCTTTCTACTCTTACAATTTAAGCAAGGATTTAATGTTGATGTTTGCTGGACACCTTAGCAGTGCGTCCCAATATGAACAGTTGCTGCACAGTTTAAGCACGACACATCTGTCCCTTTGGCCTTCAGGAGACTTCAATAAACTGTGCATTCTGAAGGAATGTTCCCATGCACAATCTATACAATTTAACTTCGACGCATGCTTTGAATACTTGACGAAGGGAAATACGCTCTTTTATTTACACTATCACCTATTGATGTATTGAAAAAATGTATGACTCTGTTCAATCCAAAAAAAAAACTTCCCATTTCTGTTTCTCCCTTTTGAATCAAAAGAAGAACAGAAGAACCAGCGACAGAGGGAGATTGGTGTAAAGATTTTGGAAGTTCTAATATATCCATATTATAGAATATGATTTGATTGGTATACTTGAATATGAGGTTGATGAAGGTATTGTTCTCGTTGACAGTTCAACTCTCTCAAAAATGACATGGAAGCACTATCAACCCACATATGATTATTAACTTGCAAACCGGATGAATCCTCTGAAAAAGTCAACTCCAAGTTCCTTAAGTTATTTCAAGTTAGCTCGAACCTTTAAAATGAAAGACCGGACAGGTTCTAACTGTCTTCCGTCAAGAGGCGGAGCCGAATCTAACTCATGTAAAATAGAGTCAATAATGAATGCTTTATCTAGATAATGTTCCTTTAAGATGGTTAAGGCAACATCATAATTGTCATCCGTGCCTGACAAGAACTCAAGTGGCGCAAAGATGTGCCTCTATGGTCTGTACAAACCTATCATTTTTGAACTTTTTAGCTTATTTAGTTTTCGAGAAAAATTTTTTAAAAATAGGCTACTTTTTTGACAAAAGTTAAAATTCGTAACTCGAGAATCATTTAAGGTAGAAGGATGAAATTTTCAGGAGTTATGTATCTCGTTAAGGGGCACTAGACGACTTTCTTGAATCTGAGTTATACCCATACTTGTCTTTTAACAAAGTTGAAGCGCTTTAGCATCTTAATATGGTAAGTTCAGTGCTGTAAGTTCTTCGTCAAGTATGGCTTGGTCAACTTTGGTTATATTCAGCCCCCAATCCATTAAGTTTCAATGGATGTACTGACTGCCACTAACTCACCTTTCATGTTTGATAACAGTTTTTATCAACAAACTGACCTTAAAAGGTGGGAGAGTCCTCATCACCTTCCTCTTTATAGGAAAGTGTTTACAACAGAGAGTAATTTTTCTTGAGTGTCCCCTTTTTAACCTAAGAGGACCCAAGTCATATAAGAAGACTTGACTTGAGGGCTAGATCATCCTCTTCCTGACAGTCTGTAGGCATTAGGTCTTAAATCAGCACTGCCTCTTTCAGATCTAAGTCGTTGAATGATGCTCCATATTGATAGTAGAAAGAACAAATCGAGATAATAAAATGGAACGAATGAGAAATAATACACTAGTGCGCAGTAACCTAACTATGTACAAAAACACACTGAGATATAACTATATTCCGAAAAACAATCACTGCGCATAGACTATGTGAAAAACAACACTACCATAGTACATATGTTATGTCGCAAAATCTAGTGTCGAAAAAAACAACTACTGCGGTCATTAGACTATGTCGAAAATAAACCCTGGCACATAACTATGTCGAAAAATAAACATTGCGCATAGGTTATGTCGAAAAACAATCACCGCGCATCGATTCAATGAAAAAGTCACCGCCGCAATCACACATGTCGAAGTTGTATAAGAACAATTTATCGAATCGCAAATGACTATGTCGAAAAAACAACAACACCGAGCATTAGACTAATTCTATAAACAAAGCACTGCGCATAGACTATGTCGGAAAAAACTGCACATAGACTAGTCGGAAAACGAACAATGTGAATAGATTATGTCGAAAAAATAAAGCAATGCTAGCTATGTCGAAAAACAATAATTGCACATAGACTATGTCGAAAAACACATCACGCGCATAGCATATGCAGAAAACAAACACTGCGCAGCTATGTCGAAAATATAACTGCACCTGTAACAGTCGGAAAACAAAACTTGCACATAACTATGTCGAAAAACAATACTGCGCAATAGACAATTGTCGAAAAATAAAACACGACGCATAAAACATGTCGGAAAAGAACATGCGCAAGACTATGTCGAAAAACACCACCGCGCATAAGGGCTATGTCCAACAAAACAAACACTGCACATAGATATGTCCCAGAACACAAACATCTGCAGCAAGACTATGTCGCGAAATATAAACACGGCGCATAGGCTTATGTCGGAAACGAACCCACTTGCGATAGCTATGTCGAAAAACAAGAACACCTGCACTAGACATATGTCGAAAACCAAAAACTGCGCATAGACTATGTCGAAAAAAAACACCGCGCATAGGCTATGTCGAAAAAATCACCGCGATGGGACTATGTCGAAAAATAAAACACTGCAATTAGCTATGTCGGAAAACTAAAAACTGCACATAGCTTGTCGAAAAATAAAACACGCACATAACTATGTCGGAAAACAAAAATGAAATAGACTATGTCGGAAAACGACAACTGCGCTACACAAATCGGTCGAAATGTATATAAGAAAATTAATCGAATGCAGCACTGTCTAGCGATTATTTATAAGTCATTAAAGTAATAAAACGTGACTATTATTACGGCGCTTCAAATAAAAAAAAATGTTAAGACACCTTTTTCAATGAGCAACAAAGAAACAAGAAAAAATTGCTACGTAAATCTTCATCAATTATCATATCAAATAATTGATACGCCCCCAACATATGGACATAAATCGCGCTTTGAATATGTCCTGCTAGTCTCAAACTCATGCAACGAAAAACTTAAGTTTGCCTTCGTAGTTACACAAATTTGAACAATTTACAAAAATGTTCTTATGAATATTGGAAAAACTTCAAATTAACTGCAATTGTCCAAAAAATGCAAACAATTTACAACAATTTCAAAAAAAATTATTAAAATCGTGATCATGCGAGTAAAATATTCTATAGTACAACCTTGCAATACCAACGTATTATTATATTGAATTAAGGAATAGTAAATTTACGACAGTTAACTTTGAATTGATAAATGTAAACGTTGTTTTTGTTCATTGCATAATATAATATAAATGGAATTATCAACCTATAGTAAAAGGAACATAAATAACTTACTTGTTGAAAAACCAAACTTCTTATCCCAGTCCAAATTTCGGATTTGACATTAGTAAGTTTCAACGCCGGTGTAAGATTACGTTAAATACACCGGGCCTACTTATCGTATAGTATAAGAATAATTCCTTTACGCCAAATCGATGACTTTACGGAAATTTAACAAAGATAAGATTGACTTGAAGTGAAGTCGTTAGTTAAATAAAAAAAAGCTTAAATGCCTTGATAAAGCACATTTAATTCACGAGTTGAATATAAGCCGTTAAGTGATCATACGAATTTAACACGTTATAATAACTAACAACTTAACAAATATATGCAAGGGAGTTCATATTAAAAGATCCCACTTCATATTTCGGAACGACAGAAATTTGTAACTTTCTACAGCACAAAGTTTCAATCGCGAACTTGACGTCGAGGATCGAAACGTAAAAAGGCTTATGATTTGAATAAATGATTCCAGCACATCAACCTCCAGCTATTTAAGTTCCTCAAAAATGTTCCGGTTTATGAATTCCAATATTTACATTTAAAAAATAACTCTTTTTAAAAAATCATTCTGCAAAGAGTTAAATAAATTAACATCCATACGAATTTGAGACCAAAAGCACATTGAAACGCAAACTTTTTACGAAATATTTTAAGCTCTTGATTCGCATTCCAATTTTAATAATATATGGCGTGCAAGGTTCCTTTTTTTTGGTAACTGAAAAGCAAATGTACTGAGACATATTTTAATTTCATTATTTAGGTAAGCTCTTTGAAGAACAATAAGAGAAATATTAACAATTCTATACAAAAAAAAATTCTTGCTATGTGTGCGTGTAATTATCTCTAATACTCACATCATACCAAACAAGACAAAATTTCCGATGAGTGCGTGTAATGAGCAAAGTCGACACCATCTCTTAGTCAAGAGTCAAAAGGGATTCTGTTTTAGATGCTTAGTTGACCCATATGGATCAAATGCAATTTTAATTCACAGACAAAAAACAAACTCCGCCAATAAAAAACACTCAGGTTAGATAGATTACCTTCATCTGACCTTTCATGAAATTTTGAAGCTCATTATGCGAAAACATTTTCTCTTACAGTTAAAATTATAATTTATTTCGGCATTTTATATTTTAACATCTTCGGAAACGCTAATATATATGACCCTCACGAGCAAAATTTAAATAAATTCAGTAAAGGACACAAAAAGCGTCAAAACTATCTATGGGACAGAGAGATTATAATCTGTTTGAGCTGCGTCTCTTGGGTGATGTTTAAGTTATTCCATGCCCCATACCTTTTAGAACACACGATCAACTGCGTTCCTTTGGTTTTCCAAGCAATCATTTCATCACTTACTTCTTTAATTTTTTTCGCTCGATTTACTATGATTAATGATCTGATTTAGAAACTTTCAGCTCAGTTGAATCTAAAAGAAAATATTTATATGCAGTTTTCTGGATCTGGAAAATCACTATTTCCTTGGTAGCATTTAAAAACCTTATTTTAATATCTTTCTCTCTTCTTTTAATATCTTTATTTCTTTTATTAAGTTAGAGGTTATTTTTTCTTCTCATCTTGGCAACCGGGTTATGAAATCCAAGTAAGAGTCACCACAGTAAAAACTTAAGAAAAAAAATTGATTCTGAAACTCACATCGTCCCATCAATAATTAATTTAATAAATTAATAATTATAAATATATTCAATTAATTAAATTAATTAAATTAACTAATTAATTTAATAATTAATTAATTAATTATTAATTAATTAATAATTAATTAATTAATTAATTAATTAATTAATAATTAAGTAATAATTAATTAATTAATTATCTAAATTAATTCAATTAATTCAATTAATTAATAATAATTAATTTAATAATAAATTTAAAGAAAACCCAAACGAGTAGGTGAGCAAAAATTAAATAAATTTACCGCATGTTACATTCCGATCATAATTCTTGCAATATATTCCAAGCGCAAATTTAACTAATGAAGCCAAAAACACAAGAAACTTTACTTAAAATACTGTTCACTTTACTTTAACGTGCACAATTAGCAGTCAGGGAAAGACTTGCGTTGGCACGCCAATGAGCATTGAAATATTTGACAAATAGATAATGAACTTTCATCATGGCTCTTTTTCATTTCTCCAAAATGTACAGGCAATTAATAATAATAATAATAATAATATTATTAATATAATAAGAATGTTTAATAAAAAAAAAATAAATTTAAATTGAGGAAGATTATTTCTAAAAAGTTTTCAATATTAAATATTATAATTAATAATAGTTAATTAATAATAATGTAATATTCTCTTGTGAAAAAATACATTCTGATCAACATACAATAAATATAAATACACTTAATAATAATAATAAATCTACGCCGAAAATAATGTTGGACCAAAACAAAAATGCTTAGTACGATGAAAAAAGATGTTTAATAATTGTAATATCAAATATAATAATATAATAATTAATAAAATATTAATAATAATAATAATAATAACTAATAATAATATAATAATAATAATAATATAATAAATTGAAAATGAAACTGCTTTATCGAAAAATAACAAATGTAATTATAAGCTTAACTTATTAACAATATTAGTGACCAAATACAAAACCTTATGGACTTATACAATTTCCTGAAAGAGGGGTTACTAATGCAAACACAATTATGTGCCCTATGAGCCAAAAGAATGAATACTGATAAATTTAAGTATTGGGTTTAGGATGAAGCCTTAATGTAATCCAAAAAACGAATATTATTACAATAAGAATAACCATAATATTAGCAAAATAATAAGAATCGGTGTAATAATAACAATATAATATTTTAATAAATAGAGACAAATTTCAACAATGATGAAAATCAATAATTACGTAAATAGTACCTTACGAATAGTAAATAATAATAATAATAATAATAATAATAATAATATTAATAATAATAATAATAATAATAATAATAATATATAATAATAATCAATAATAATAATAATAATAATAATTAATATAATATAATGAATAATAATATAATAATATAATAATAAAAAAAATTTAACATCTAATAACAATAATAATCATAGTAATAATGGACACTCTGCAATTAGGGTGGAGTGAAAAAAGTCAATACTGTTTTTTCGGAAACGGGTACCATTCAGCCAGCTTGATGAAATATAATTCTTTTACAAATATTTAATTTCTCACGACGTCATCTGGGTCTGCAAATTTAAATTAAAATTTAGAAAATTTTTGAAATTTTTTTATTTTTTTATATTTTTTTTTAAATATTTGAAAAAAAAAAACCTGAGGGGTAGTCACTAAATAGTTGAACAAGGCCTCTAAATAAAGACAGATATTTTTTTAAAATATTTTTAGGCGGTGGTTTTAGCCTGCGCATTAGGCCTAAAGTTCGCCAAATTGTTCCGAATTTCCGCGATATTCTACAATTACTTATATAATCAAATAATTTTAACAATAGCTGTATGTATCACTCAAGTCACGTTCTTAAATCTATAAAGTTATATAATAGAGATTACAAAAAACTAGAAGAAATGTCTTTGCTTCAAATCTCACAAAACATGCAACGTACAGAATAAGGCAGTTTCAAAAAAAAACTACCAGATATAACATAGAGTTCGAGGCGATTGGCGATGTCATGCATGTAAATGTAAAGATTTAAACTTGGTGTAACATGTGATCGCCTAACAAGTTTCCAATACCTGACTCAATTTTGACCTGATCAAAGAACTGTTCGAAAAATGGCGATTAAACGTGTTTATTATTATCTGAACAATGATAAAGAAAAATAGCAGGAAACATCTGCAAAAGAAGATATATTTTACAAAAGTTGGACTTCTATAAGATTTATCTTACAAAAGATGGACTCTATGTCTTAACTGTCCCACTTCAAGATGCGGTTGTTGTTCAAGAGACTTTGAGGGTTGTTTTCAGAGGAACCAGTTCCGCCCTTCCTCAGGACTATACACGTAAATATCAACTAGGCGTAAAAGTACCATCGTTTCCCGCAGTAGTGTATGATATACTAATCGGATCAGACAAGCAGCAGCTTTAGCTTGCTCAATTGCACGAATGTTCAGTCATTTCATCTTTAATATTGTTATAAATGGACGGTTGTGGTAGAAGGAATAAAGTAAGAGCAGGCAAATCAAATCTCGGCCATTAAAGTTATTAAATAAGGAAACAAACGAAAAATAAGGCCTATATATTTACGGTAAATTGACGACACCCTTCGTATATCACAAAGACCGACATGGGAAAATGACAGAAACAACGTTAGAAGAGATCCAATTTCATCATAGAGGAGCCTAATCGAATTCATCGTTGACACAGTTCTGGTCTGGGAAAGCCATTGCATTGCTAATCTTATCTGTCGATTACATTTTCTGACACAATCTTACAATGCGGAAATAGTTTTAAATTGGTTGGTGCATTGAATGTACCTAACAACAACAGGAAAATATATGCGATGTAATTCCCGCTCCGTAGAGAGGAACTTGGTAGACCCTCTGCAGTTCTTATTGCCATTGCATGCCAATGATTCCATTACGACATTTAGTTTTGGAAAAGCTGATGAACCTACTGCGAACCAAAGGATTTGTTGGACCTGTCGGGCAAAGTTTGGCAACATGTCATGCATTGAAATAGTTCAGTTGACCCATAGAATTTGATTACTGAGTATATCTCTTGGTGATGAAAGTTTGATACTGACAAACAATACCTTTTATGATATTTGTAAGTGCTTCGAGTGAGAAAAATATCTCTACAATTAGAAAAAACAAGTCAGGAAGTCTCCATTTCCAGAATTTAACTACAGCGAATAGAATTTTATATTATACTAGCTAACCAAAACCTATTGCAAAACATTACAAAGTGGCAACCTTCACGTAAGTTATGCACATTAGGCTGCGTTTCAGTCAAGAGTAATCTAAAAGCTTAATAATAGAGCTCAAAACTGCTGGATAAACCTTAAGAGTATGCACTTACCTTCTGAGCAAATCGTCCAAAATTACACAAAAGATATCCAAGACCAATGGATACTTGCTCACCATGAAAAATTTTATAGCTAGTTGCGTTGATAAGAGAATCATATAACAGCAGCTTAAGACGTATCATCAAGGGCTCGATCTAAGGAGGAACAAGCAGCTAAACACTAAGACGGTTTGAATCCCGAAAATAAATTTTGCGAGATCATGTATGTAATAATGATTGTTGAATGATTGTGGAAGTGGACAGAACTCCTCTCACAAGTTATTTGACAAATCAGGATTTGCAAAGCTTACTGGAAACGAAGTAGTAAACATAAGACTTCATGAGTGCACTTTTTATAACTCCATCACACGACCTTCAAGCGGTTAGAAAAGCCATCAAAAAGTCACTGCTTCGTCAAATTTGTGTCTGTGATCAAAGGAAAAAGAATTTAATCAAAACTAGAGTGCTGATAGAAATATCGTCCAATACTATGACACAAAGAACAATTTACTGTGAAGACTTTCTTAAAGATGTAAATACATGATCTCATGGTTGGGTGGTTGGAAGGGCATGGGTGGGACTCGAAGTGCAACCACCTCCGTGTGAGTCCTGGTAGTTAATATGAACTAGCGCAAGAGTTGCACAATGCAAAGTTGATTAACGAAAGCTATATAAACAAGTTTTGAT
Organism: Trachelipus rathkii; assembly: GCA_015478945.1. Taxonomy (NCBI): domain Eukaryota; kingdom Metazoa; phylum Arthropoda; class Malacostraca; order Isopoda; family Trachelipodidae; genus Trachelipus; species Trachelipus rathkii. The sequence continues at coordinate 7,055 of JABUQX010090857.1, read as the reverse complement.
AACACTATAAGAGATATCAGAATATATCAAAACGTTAAAAATATCAGAAATTCACGAATATTTGGATAAGTTTAAGCCTCATGTGCAGACTAAAGCGCTCTCTAAAATATTTTTAAAAATCCTTTCTTTATTTAAGGCCTTGTTCAATTTAGTGACTACCCCTCAGGTTTTTTTTTTGGTTTCAAGACTAAAAAAATTTGCAAAATATAAAATTTAAAAATTTTCAAACTTTAGCAAAGTGCAGACTCAAGATGATCGGAGAATAAATATTCGCTTGAAGAACTTGTTATAGTCTCCATACATCAGTCATTGAAGAGTTACCCGTTCAAGAAAAAAAATATTGACTTTATATATCATCACCTAGTGCACAACACCGCACAAACTGATTTTTACCCATAAGGCTCTTACGCACCACTGATTTTTTTTTTGTGTGAAACGTTGTGTAAACCAAACAAAAAAGCCGCGTACACTCATTCGCGGTTTTGAGATGGGTAAATTAGCTCTCTTGGTGATCTAACCAAATAGTGCTACATGCTTAACAGATGCTACAAATCGCCTCTGTATGATGCGATGTTGCCCAAATCTACTAGTTTTGAATTGATATTCTGGAAGCGGGCGGGGCCTAAAATAGGGTAAGGCTAAAAAACTATTTCAGTTACCTAATAGAAAGCCGTTAGTGTTACTCAGCTGACTTAATGTTTATATAATACCCATTCACTACTGAAAATTATCATTGAGATTATTTATCATATCATGATAATTTTTTATGATAATTACTATGTTAATGTGGAAAACATTGTTACGTCGTTAGCATTTATTCCTTAGTCAGTATGATAATTAGACAGGGTATGCTAATTTTTTGTCTGAAATAATTACCTTGTTAATGTAAATTAAGCATTGATATGTTACCAGATATGCATTCGAAAGTGTGAATAGGTTTCACTTTTGTATGTAATGATTAGCTATTTATGTTTTTAGTAAAGATTTTGATAATGTAACAGTTTATTCGTCTTAAGGTATGTAATTTTTCGTTGTATATTTATTCTTAGTTCAGGTGTTTTGCTATGTTGCTTTCATTAATGTGAAACATTTTTACGTTAGCATATATTGGTTGGTTGTGTGCGTGTGCATGTGCGTGTGATGTGTGTATGTGTGTGTGTTGTGGCATTATCTATTGCTCCATTACAACTGTTAGGTTAGGATTACGACATAAATCTTTGTTAAAACATTCATATGTAATGATAATAATATAACTTCTGATTTTAAATTCTGATTATAGTTCCAATAGCGTATTACGTTTTTGTATGCCTATGTTAGTACTTTACTGTGTTAAGTGTGGAACTTTGTAATGTTAGCAGTTTATCCGTGCTTAAGGTATGTTAGTTTGTCGTTTACGATTTATATTCTTGATATAGCTTAAAATGTTAGCCTTTATTAAGTGAAAATTTTTTTTCTTACGTTAGCAATATTACTTGTGTGTGCTGTGTTAGTGCTGTCTCATATAATCTAGTTCATTTACAAATAGTAAGGTTAGATATGATAAATCTTATAAATGTTACTATGTTAATGAAAAATTAAACTTGATATGTTAAAGATATGTATGAAAAACAAAGTGAGTAGGTTACGTTTTTGTTGCTATGTTAGTTACTTTACTGTTGTTAAGTGTGGAACTTTGTTATAGTTAACACTTTATTCATGCTTAATGTATGTTAAGTTTGTCGTTGTAACTTATATTTTTAGTTCAGGGAATTACTATGTTAGCGTTATTATAGTGTGAAAAACTTTGTTACGTTAAATGTTAGTTACTTTACCGTTTATAAAAGACTTGATTAGTTATGTTTATCCAAATTAATACTCGTAATTGACCTATCAATAGATCATAGACACAGGATGTGTACAGGTGGGATGAAGGGAGGGGGGAAGGCTGTTCTCTGACTTTACTGGATTGTACTGCTTATGGGTGTGTAAAGAACGGTAAATTTTTTACGTTATAAACATGAAGCGTAAAATTTGGTTAAAATCAAAATTGTATTTAAGCAAAAAAATTTAAAAAATAACTAAAATAATAAATCTAAAATAATAAAAATTGAATTGAAAAATAAACAATAACATTAAATGTAAAATCGAAAACTTTTCAAACCAATATAGCAAACAATTTATTTATTAGTTGACGTTTATAAAAAGAAAACGAGATTTTAAAAGTAGAAATGGTTATCTTGTCGTGGTTGTGTGTGTTGTAGGTGTGTGATGTGTGTGTGGTGTGTGGTGTGTGGTGTGTAGTATGCGTGTGTAATTATTCTTAGTTCCGTTACAATACTTAGCTTAGGATACATAAATACTTTTGTTAAATTACTATGTCTAATGTAAAATTAACATGCATATGTTTACAGATATGCTTAAGAAAGTGTGAATAGGTTACGTTTGTATGTACTGTTAGTTACTTACTGTTGTTAAGTATGGAACTTTGCATATATGCAGTTTATTCAGTGTGTGGCTATGTTGTTGTGTGTTGTGCTACGTGTTACGTTTGGCTTTTATTCTTAGTTCGTATAGTTAAACATGCTTAAAAAGTGTAAATAGGTTACTTTTTTGTACGCTATGTTAAATGGAATGGTTGTTAAGTAATTGAAACTTTGTAATGTTAGCAGTTATTATTCGTGTTGTTTGTGTATGGTGCGTATTGGGTGTGTTGGTTTGTGTGTTGTGTGGTGGTACGTGCGTTTGGCATTTATTCTTAGTTGGTATGTTAGAGATATGCTTTGAAAAAGTGTGAATAGGTTACGTTTTGTATGTAAATTTTATTTATTTACTGTTGTTAATGTCCGCGCTAGCTTTGTAATTATCAGTTTATGATGATGTGTGTGTGTGTGGTGTCACTGCTGAGTGGTTTGTGTATGTGTGGTGCAAATTATTCATTAGTAATAAGTGTAGAGATATGCTGGACAAGCGTGTAATGAGGTACGTTTTGTATTGCTAATGTATTTCTACTGTGTTAAGTTTGAAAACTTTGATAATTATCCAGTTTATTGGTGTTTGGTGTGTGTGTGTGTGTGTGTGTTTGTGTGTGTGCTGTTATTATAATTACAGTTAAGATTTCAAATATTGCTTGACAAGCCGTGAATAGGTTACTTTTTTAATGTACTGTTAGTTATTATGTTGTTGAGTATGGATTTGATAATGTTAAGCAGTTATCGTGTGGTGTGACTGTGGTGTGTGTGGTGTGCTCGTGTGTTGCATTGTGCTGTGTGTTGTGTGTTCATTATTACTTAGTCATACTATGTTAGGTCAGCATATGATAAATTTTGATAAATGTTACTATGTCAAAGATAAAAATTAAACATTGCTTATGTTAGAAGATATGCATGACCAAAGTGCGAGTAGTTACGTCTTGCATAGCTATTTAGTTACTTTACTTGTTAAGTGTGGAACTTGTTAACGTTAACAGTTTATTCATGTTTAAGGTGTCAGTTTGTCGCTTGACATTACTTTTTATTTCAGATGATAGCTAAGTAATGCTTTATTAAGTGAAATACTTGTTATTAGCATATATTTCGTTGATCAGTGTATAAAGATTTGTTGTTATGTTATGATTGATTATAATGATCTCGAAAATGTGAATGAATCAATAATCAATAAGACAATAATCACAACTGGACAAATGGGAGTGATTTGATGAGTGCTTGATTTACTGATTACTGATTTAGGGTATATGTAAAATATGACAATATTTACTAAAAAATATGACCTTAAATCAATAGATCATTAGATCAATGATCAATAGATCAATAGATCGTAAATGAACTGGAGGGTTGCTTGATTTACTGATATACTTATTTACTGCTTCTAGGTATGTAAAGCGTAAATTTGTAAGTTGTAAACAAAAGAATAAGAATTTTATTTATTTATTTTTTTTTTCAGTTGGATGGTCTGAAACCATTATTTTCAAATCTACAGACCCAACTAAAACTATATAAAGACCACATGTTGTTATACGAATCATTATTAACAGCATCCGCACTGGCTCCAAGACCGAGGCGATCTGACTCCGACTCCTCTGTCTCTGATCCTTCTCAGACTCCTCCTTCTCATTCTTCTTACCTTCCTCATTCTTCCTTTTTCTATTTCTTCCTTTGGTATTAGTTCACCATTTTCATATTCTCTTTTTTATCAGGAGGGACCCCATCAGCGGTCCCTGAATCCGAATCCGAATCCGACTCAACTCCGACTCCGACTCTAATCTCTCTACCCTGTACTCCAAGTTTCATATCTTCTCGATATTTATTTTTAAGGGTGCAGCCGTCCCTTACGGAGGGATCGCAGAGAACGTATCTGTCTCCGACGAAGATTATCGTCATCATATAGCTCAATCCCAAATTTTAGCCGATACTGATTAAGCCTAACATGGTTTTCCGGACGATTTGACCTTGGCGCTAACGGGGCAGCACCCCCTAGGGGTGACCTGCGGTCACCAAAACTCGCGTGGCGATCGCTTAACCATACAATAGATATATTCAGGTATTGAAGCGATACCTCTGATTCTTTCGTTAGACGGAAAAAGTGGCAGTCGCCCAGGGTGGGTGCAATTACCTACAGCGTTATCGATGTTAATTATTGTAATTTTTCTTAGCGATTTACATTTTTCTGTGTTAATAAGCCAACCCAGAGCAGTAGAAAGCGATTTTAAAGATCCGATTTAGGGAATCGATCGACGATAATCGATTGGGAGCCGTTCAACAAGGAGCATCTATCGATCCTTTAAAACCTTTTAGGAACCAAAAAAGACCCTTTTGAGGGGCTCCGCCCAATTCTGGGGCTTTAAAATACTTGAAGTTCAGGCTACAAAACTCGAAGAGTCGGTCTTGCCAGACCTACTTCGTCTCGTCGACTTAAAAACCCTAGTTTGACGTAATCAAACTCAAAATTCTGATTGAAAATGGAAATTCCAGTAGCTGCCTACATGACTGGAATTTCCACAACCTTCGAAAATGGTTTCAAGTCTTTGCCTCGACGTGCAGGGCTCCACTGGCGGAATCCCCAAAATCCTCCGAGTTGGGGATCTTCTTGCCCTGAATTATGAACAAAACGTAAAAAAAAAAAAAATCAAGGCCAAAAGGTCAGGGGCAGGTAAAAATTATGGAGTTAAACAATTCGCTTGAAGGTAAAAGAGGCCTGCTGGACAGAAACCTGTAAAAAAAAAGTAGCCTAAAAAATAACAACGAAAATGCAAAAAATGCTTAAAAATCGCCAAATTAATGGATTAGGTTGCCAATCTAGAGTCAAACTGACAAACGTTAAAAAGTAAACCAAAGAATCTATAAAAAATTGGCCTAAAACTTTGATAAAAAAGTCAGGTGGGTAAAAGAGGCCTATGGAGGTAAAAAGGTCAGTTGCAGAGTTGTGAACCCCTATACTACTACTACTATACTACTACTACTATACCAATAATAATATAATAAAGTAATAATGAATATATATATAATAATTAATATAATAATTAATAATAATAATAATAAAATATAATAATAATTAATAATACTCATAAATAAATCATAAATAATAATAATATAATAATAATATTCTATTATTAAACAAAATAATATAACAGAATAACAATAAGAATACGAATCTATAATAGTTCCATTGACTAAATGTTATAAACTCGTGTAATTACATTAATTGAAATTCATAAAATAGTTACTATGATATAATAATATAATAATTATTTATAATAATAACTTCAATAGATAATAATAATATAAATAGTAATAAAATAATAATCATATAAAATAATATTACATACAACTACAAAACCAAATTTCTCAAATTCATTAAAAAAATAAAAAAAAAATAAAAAAAAAAATTCATAAATCAACTAGCCGAATCAAACTACAAATATTATCACAAATCACATTACACATCATAATTACAAACAAAAATTACAACTAAAAAAATTATTAATCAATTTATTAATCTATTAGCTACAATCATGTTTACAACAATAGAATAATAATACAGTAATAATAATATAAGTATAATAATAATAAAATATTAATACATAATAATAATAATCAAATAATAATAATCTAATAAAATAAATAATAATAATAAATAATAATAATCAATCAATAATAATAATTGAATAATAAAAAGTTATCGATAATAATAATAATCACAATAAAATAATAAATAATCAATAATAAATAAAATTAAAATTAATTAAATGGTAGTAGCTAGATTTTACGTAGTTTCAATCCTGTTTTACTATTATTACTTTTATTTAATGATAATATGTTTTTTAATTTTTAGTAAAAGCATTTGGAGGAGTTTTCGGTTTATGTCTATGTAGGATTGAGTTAGAAAAGTTTAGTCTGCTTTGTAGCTGACGCTTTTAGTGGCCTTTTTTAGTCTACAGAAGGGGTTTATGTAAGTATTATTTTCTAGGTTTATTTGATTTGCTACGGGCCTTGCTTGTTTGAATGAAAATTTGCTAGCAAGAATTCAAATGCATTGTTTGATAATTTTATGTATCTCTTCAGGAGTGATATATTTAGCAAATCTTTAAACTGCAATATGTTTTATTTTGCAATAATGTTGTGTATGTCTTGCATGGTTGCTGTTACAAATAGCATTTTTAATGTGTCTTATCCTAGGTTGAGAAGATCTCTTTTGATCTTAGGATAGGACATTAACCATGGATCTTGTAAGATGTTTTCAATTGTTTTTTTTTTTCACTTTGCTTTAGTTTTTGGTAGTTATATATGTTAGTCTTGATGAGGGAGGGGCTGGGGAGTTGGTATAGAATCTTTGTTTATGTCAGTTTTGTAGGTATGGTATGTAAGTTTGCAATAAATATTTATTCTTTTGGATAATATTCAATACATTTCAGTAGATGTTCCTTGGGCACTTCGGGTTACTCTGAATATTTATGTACCTGTTTTTCATCTTCGTTTTTCCTGTGTATTTTGTTATAAAGCCTAGGTGTATTCGGTACATCATTTATGGTTCCTCTTCTGAGGGAGTCCGGGTAGTAGTTATGCAGGCCAAGATGATCCAAA